>RAOH01000402.1:0-28913 GCA_009804965.1 Neurospora sp. FGSC 26632 | reverse complement strand
AAAAAAAAAAAAAAAAAAAAAAAAAAAAAAAAAAAAAAAAAAAAAAAAAAAAAAAAAAGGCACGAATGATGAGCTTTCGCAAATGAACAAAAAAAAGGCAAAACATGCCCGCACCTTACAGGTATGTACCTTACGAATTTCGGGATTTTCCTATATTATCAACCACCACGAGTAAATCAGCGTCCAAAGCCTTATATTCCAAAGTCGATAGCGCATTTCCCACATACCAAAGAGGTTGTCTTTCTAACATTACTTATTCGCACTCTATCATTAGCAAGTTCCTTCCTACCTAATTATATCTATAGTGCCGTCGTCTATAATTATCTTTTAAAGATTGTTTTTGAAGGCTCTCCAAAAAATACTGAAACTAGAAATACGACAGTATAGCCTGAACGCTCTCCTGAATACTTATCTGACAGGTGTGGCCTGAATTGGGTGGAAAACTCCAGGGGGCTGTAGGAGACAGGGTCCGTGTAGGAAAGCGTAGGGTGCGGGCAGGCTTTCCCTTCGCAAATGAACAGAAAAAAAAAAAAAAAAAAAAAAAAAAGATGCTGAAGTCCTCGAGAACCTCAGGCATGCGATTCAGTCACAGAAACAACGTAAAACCGTGCGACGACGGGCCACTCGTGGATCAATCAGCTCATCTGTCGTCGCAGTGGGATCGATGCTACAGTCAGTTTCATGATGCAACTCATGTAGATTGTTATTAATGTAACCTGTGAGCGTCGCGACGCTCTGCATGCACTTCTCAGGGGTAACTGACCACCTCACTTTTATCGCACGTCTTTAGGGTCTGCTCTAAAAGTGAGGTGCTCTTTGACGGTTTTACCTGTCAGAGTATAGACTGTAGTACTGCGTCGTGCGGTTTGAGATGAAGGTTGCACTCAGTGTAGACGCGCGGTTGGTGATGTTGCATGGGCTGTAAACTTGACAGTTTCCGATGGAATGAATGTGGTGTTTGGATACTTAGGCGTGGTTTGGTAGGTAGGTATGCTGTTGTGGTAACAGGATGGTTATGTGCCCGGTTATTGTAATTGAAGGCGTTGTTGAAGAAGATTTCACTTTGTTATTACTTATAGGAGAACTTCAACCTGCAGGACAGTCACGTCTCTTAGGTACTCTCCCCTACCTACCTAGTTCCCTGCGACCCAGTCTAGCATACCATGCTCGTCGAAAAGAACAGTCCAGAGATCTTCTGATTTCTCGAACTGGAATCCAACTGGACTCCATCTTCGACACCCCACCTAGTGTAGTCTCCCGCCATCTCCAATTCCTCACCGTCTCGACATCTTCATCTCTCCTGAAACCCTGAAACCTGCATGAACCTTATATTTTCTTTCCAACCTCGTGGTACGTACCTCTACCTAGAGGTAGGTACCTCAAGACCCCATCTGGGCCAGCCGAGATGTATTTTAACCGGTTCCATTCCCCGGGTCCACGATGGATCGGGTACTCTGCTCTAGCCCCATTCATATTTTCGCTCGTATCGGTGTTCAGAGGGCCGCGTCTCTGGGGCGTACAAGAGGCGCCCCATTGTCCACTGTCCAATGACTGTGTACGTTCGTAGCTAGCTACCTGCCTTAGTCAGTCCCACGCCCTTCTATTGTCAGGCTTCCAGGAGGAGGCTGGGTGTGAGGTCAAGGTTGCCCTGAGGTTCACCAGTCTCTTGCTGACTGGACTCCAAGTTCCACTTCTTGGAGCAGCCCTCGCGTGTCCCATGCAGGCTCCCAACAGGACCCCTAGTGTAGGTATGTATCTCTATGCATCCTACCTACCTGCCTCTAGTCTGGGGCCCTACCTGATGTGCAGTATTCGTTGGCAATGTGGGATCAGGATTGTAGGTAGTTGCACCTACCAGAGAATGGCGCTCACTCATACTCTTCCCAGCGATTGGTTATCTCTACGCCTTGGACGCCACTTACCACTCCATTTGGCGTTCAAGTGTGCCTACGGTCCTGTGCAGTGCCCTTGCTCATCCGCGGACAGGTCTGGTACCTCAATTTCAGCGCCGTTGACCGTCTCGTGCTCTGGAATCTGGATGACCGTTAGCAACAGTTTACTCTCGAATCGCCCCTCTAAGAATGGGATGAGTGTCCGTTCTGGATATTTCCACTTGAAGACGAGCTGGCAGTCTCGTCCAGTCCACGGCCCGTCTAGGTCAGTCTGGCAAGTCTGGCAAGTCTGGTGACGGACGAAGGGGCGAAACTCACTGCGAGGGAGATGGACGTTGAGCCTAGGTAGAACTATCGATCTGGAGTTGGAGATCTGGAGTGATTGATAGGTAGGTTGGCGGCGGTTGGGAGTGACGGGATGGGCAGTGAGTGAAGTGGCAAGTGGGTTTAACCTTCCGTCGGCGAGTGGTCCTGGGGCTGGGGTGTACCCTGGCTTCGCTGGATTCGCCGTCCATGTAGCCTGGAAGCCTGGAAGCCTGTAGGTGTGTAGTAGTAGTAGTGTTTGGCAGTCTTGGTGGTGGTATTCGTCTCCATGTCTGTTGGCATTGGGAGATTTAGTGTAGATCGATAATCCTTCAATCGTCGCTTCTTCCTCACCAACTTCCTGATCTGGAAGTAACGATCTCCGGGAAATGAAGGGAGTGGACTGAAGTGCTGCTGCCCTCAATACGACAGCACGATGGGTACCTCCACCTTCGCCAAACGGCTCAAGTTTCAACCAGACAACCGGAACTGGCGAGTGTATTGCCCTAGTTTCCTCCGTTCAGATGGGCTCTCCCAAGAACCGCTCCCTTCGCCAAGGTTCAATCCTTCCTTCCCACGCAACCGCCAATACAACTTCCACACTCCGCTCCTCACGTATTTCGGGTAGCTCCTCTTCATCTTCCCCATTTCATTCCTCGTGCTTCATAGTTCACCCCCATAGGTACATTACTCCACCTCCACGTCCCCAACTACACGTACGTTTTCCCATTTATCCAGCAACCCCATGGCCATGCATGTCCTTGTGCCCGAGATCTTAGTCGATGTAGTGTATTGAGCAAGAAAGAAAGCAAGCATACCCACCCACGATCCGGGTCGGTTACCGAGACCAAGGAACACAACTTTAACTTTCTGATACATACCTCACGATGTGTCTTGTCCCTCAACTCATGGGGTGAAGTAAAAGTTAGGTACGCTAGGTACATAACCCACGCACGCTGAGACAAACACACGAACGGACGGACGGGTATGCATGTACATACCTTTACAACACTACCTTTAGGTATGAACTTACCCGGAAGCCAAGCTACCTTAGCCAAGACAGACAGACACTTGTAGATCCAGCCGGCTAAATGGAGAGAACATTCTCTTGCATTAGCTGCTTTGCTCTCCATCACTCTACCCGGTCTGGTCCCGGAGTACATACGGTTGCGAGGACAGTCATTGGTCGGTTCAGTTCAGTTCCCTTTCTCACACGGAGTACATCCCATGCCATCCCATCTCTTCCTTCCCACCCATGCGCTGGACTGGACTGGAGAAGTTGAGGTGCCTCCACATGTTTGCTGAGCTGGCGTCGCCCCTTTTCCCACATGCAGCGGGTTTCGGGGATCCCAATGAGCTGAGCTGTTCCGTACCAGATCCGGTCTGGTCAGTATGTTGCTGTCCTCGATTTCTTGGGGCATGACATGTCTGAACAAGTGAGTGGATGGGGCTGGGCCAGATGAAAGAAGGGAAGAACGGTGATAATGACTGGATTCCCTGCCATCCCGCTACAGCAACATGAGTGAGCGTGATGAGGTGGCGTAGTACCTTAGGGTTCGCCATTCTGGGCTCTGGCAACAAATCGAGAAAACTCGACTTTCAGTTGTTGCGTAAGGTATTCTTTCTTTCCGAGGAGGTGGTTGCTTGGCAATTCTTCCGTCACTTCTCGTCGTCGTGACTGAAACTGTCCGTTCGGTTGTGATCGTTCATTGTGGTGATCTTCGATTGGTTCCACGACGTATAGGTAGCCTTGTGAAAGATGAAGGCACCGCCAACACTGTTGTTTCGTCTCCCGTAAAACAATAATGGAAGTTTTTGAAGGAAGCACGCGAAAAAGACAAACCAAAAAGTGCAGCACACAAAAAGTGTCATTATCGTACTTCCTTCCAAAACTATTCCAACGAACAATAACAAAGAGGGTATAATAACGCTACCAACAAGATATTCCAACTTTCCCTTCCAAATCCCATGCCGTATTCGACGTCGCCCATCATTCCACTCAATTAACATCGTAAAATATTAACATATAAACTTTCATATCGTAACTCTTTCCAAACAGCAAAGCAAAACACTCTGATCCAGCTACCTAGCCAACTGGTGAGTGTCGTAGAAGGGATTTTCCCCAAATTGGTGGAACGATCACCAAAGAGCAGAGAGCATCCGAGACAAGTAGAAACGCTTAAGCATACTTGCTCTCGTGGTGCTCGTGGATCTCGACCTCCTTCTCGACCTGGTGAATGTCGATGTGGGCAACATCGGCCTCGTTGCCATCGATGACCTGGGCGAGCTCCTCGAGAGTGGGGCCCTTGGTCTCGACGTACATGAAGAAGACGAAGACGAACTCGGCGGCGATCCAGCACTGTTTCATGTGATCGTGTTAGTGTATTTGTTTTTACAGCAACAAAAAAAAATGTTTTCTGAGAAGGAACAAAAAACTTACGGTGTAAATGAGGTAAAGCTTCCAAGAGTGATCAGGAGTAAAGTACTCAAAGGCGACAGGGTTGGCATAGGTGTTGAGGGTAAGCGCGCACTGCACGGACATATTCATAATCATCAAGCCCTTGCCACGGAGTCTGTAGGGGAGGACCTCGATGGCGTAGTTGACGAGCAGACCGGACCAGGCGAGCGAGTAGAAGATGCCGAAGACCCAGATGAAGAAGATCATGGCCTTGTCGGCGCCCTTGAGGCGGTGCTCGCCGTAGAGACCGGCAGTCAAGGTCCAGAGGACGAAGGTGCTGCACATGCCGGCGGTGGAAGCGAGGAAAGCAGGCCGACGGCCGATCTTGTCGACGAGCAGAGCCATAGAAATAGAAACGATGAGGGAGAGACCGTTCTGGCCGGCGGAGAGACCGAGCTTGGCGGTGGAGTCGATGACGCCGGCGGTCTCGTACAGCTTGGAGGAGTAGTTGGAGATGATGGCGTTGCCGGACCACTGGGAGAAGAAGCCGAGCGACAGGAGAATGGCGAGGCGGTAACGATTGCCGCGGGTCTTGAAGAAGTCGAGGTAGCTGCTGTTTTTGGTGGACTCCATCTCGAGGCGAATGGTCTCCTTGATCTCGCGGAACTCAAACTGGACGGTGGGGTGGTTGGCGTCGCCGTTGGCGTGGTACTTGGCGAGGATGTGGAGGGCCTCATCGTGCTTGTCCTTGGCGATCAGGAAACGCGGAGACTCGGGAACCCACCAGATACCGAGGAGCTGGATGACGGAGGGGAAAGCCTGGAGCAGGGCGGGAATGCGCCACGACCAGTCGTTGTAGATGTAGTTGGTGCCGAAGGCCAACCAGGAGACAACGAGGGCACCGACGTACCATAAGCAGTTGTAGATGGTGGTGAGACGAGCGCGGTGCTGAGGATGAGCGAGCTCAGTGAGAAGCATGGGGGAGGCGATCTGGGCGAGGGAGTTGCCAAAGCCGAGTATGGTACGGCCACCCATAAAGGTATCGATGTTCTTGGCGGTGGCCTGGAGAACGGCACCGATGATCATGATAACGCAGCCAATGATGATGGGGAGCTTGCGGCCGAAGTTGTCGGTAAGGAGGGGGCTGCATAGTGAATCGAGTCAGGTTCATGAAAGCCATCGATGTTGCGATCCCTGTGAACACTTACACAAAGGGGATGGAGCCAATGGAACCAATCTGGTAGAGAGCACCGAGAAGACCAAGCTTGGATCCTTGCGGGTCACCAAAGTACTTCTTCCACGCCTCGAAGTTCTGCACCGAGTTGAAGAACATGCTGCAGGAAAGATGAGTGTCAGCAAGTGAAAAGTGCTTGTTGAGAATCGAATCCCCTTACCCATCGTAACCGGTGGTGGCCGAAGCAATGCAGAGAATGAAGGCGTAGAAGTAGAGCTTGCGAAGGCCAGGGTCCTTCTTCCAGTTAACCCTCTCAAACTGAGGAGCATCCTCCTGTAGCTGATGGAGGTCGACGGCCTGAGCCACGGGCTTCTTGTTGAGAATGCCCATCTTGAATGCGCTGTGGTTGTCTTGTCTGGGTTGAGTGATACAGCAGTTCCGTTCCCCTGGGACAAGTGGAGGAGAGGCTGATGAGGAAAAAGACAGACACACAAGGAAACGTCACTTGGAGATGGGGGACGGAAGGGGGGACTATATAACGAGTTGGTGGTAGCTGAGTGGTAAGCTGCCGTCGCCCCATACGGAGAGTGACCCAGACGGGCAGCCGGACCGGGAACGTCTTCCATGCATGCTGCTGAATACGTACCCAGATCCTACCGTACCGAGGAGAATTAGCTTGGGGATTTTGGGAGTGTACATTGGCAGGTACTGTGTAGCCAGGGGCCGCGGCGGGGGGGGGGGGKGGACAACCATCAGCCAGGGGGKGGGAAGGAAAAAGGAAGACCAGACCAGTCAGGACCAGTCAGGACCAGTCAAACAGCTGCACCAAAGCTTAACTAATCCGACCATCTTTGGCCGACCGCCGCCTCCACGAGCCTCCACTTCCGGTATTGGTGTGGTCTCTTGCCCCCTGGAATCTGGGTCGGTACCATCTGATGGAAGTGAGATGCATGATCATCACGATTCCATTTCCTATGAGGGCCAAGGGACTTGGACTTGGCATAAAGGCTAGGCTAGTCCATCCCCATGTTTGGTCCATGGAAGCATTCATCGAAGGTTGTTGTCGTCGACCCGGATCACCGCCTGCACAATCTAGGGTTTTGGGTTTTCGGTAGTCTGCCATTCCAAGCCGAAGCCATGCCAAGCACCAACAGCCAGGGATGTTCAGGGAGAGAGAGGTTGAATGAGTCTCTTCCAGTCTCACATGCCGTATGTATGTATCTCCGTGTGGGGAACATGGTGGATGTAACCTCTCCAACCTTCCCCAACTTTTTTGGCCTGGCTTACTCCACCTCCGGAACCGTCACCCAATTGTGCCCCCAGTGTCTTTCCCCCTCGTTTTCCGTTGCCGAGCACGAGTTTTTGGAGCAGACGTGGAACGGGCGTTAGCTGGACGGCTGGCTCTTCTTCTCCAGAGTACTCCAGAGTCTCCAGAATTCCCTCTCCACAAACCACGAGGAGCTAGAGCCAAAAGGAGACGACTTGCCCATCTGGGGTTCATGGATGGCCCGTCCTGGCGTTCTGCGACTTTGACTGCTGTCGTTGCCCGTCGTGCCTGTGTACCGAAACTCGACCACACATTCGAGACAGTGCAACTCGACGGCGGCACAGGTATAAGCGAGTCCAACAAAATCCAATGGGTGTTGTTCTGGGACAGCCAACCAAACAACAGCGGCATAGGCGGACCGAATCTGTGATGGCACATCAGCCAGCTTTTGCCAAGCGGACGCACCAGATGTGTGTTCGGGTGTCTGTGGCGTTTATCGAGGCGTTCATTTCTCTTTCGTGTGGGACAACCGGAGATCTGTGAATCTGGATCTCGAAGGGCCAGCCTCGTCCGGTCCAGCGTGCCAATGGTCCAATTGATCATCAGATGGGGTCACCGGGAATGTTGGTTAAAGATGGCGGCAACGGCGAACATGCTGTATGGAGGTAACCATGGTCCAGATGTCTCGATTCTCGGCAAGAGAGCCGCATCGATGCACGCCCAGCTCTTGGTGAGGGTCAGAGTGAGCAGGCGAGCCTGACAGGAAGACAGGAAGGATTCTCCGCAAACCCGGGACCCACAGGACGCCAGCGAGAGGCAGGCTACCAAACACTATTGTCCAGAGTCGAGACAGTGTCAACTGTCAACTGTCAAGCGATCACAAGATCCGGGACTTTTTGCAATTCCATGACTCCATTCCCCAGCTCCCCAGCTCCCCAGATTTTCTTTCCCCAGCTTCAGCTTCCCCAGCTCTCCCCAGGCTGCCAGCCAGCAGTACCCCAGGAAATCGGATGAGACGAGGACAAGTACGCGATGTACCTCCGTGTGGGATTCGCCAGTGAGTTGTCGAAGGGAGGGTGGCAGCAAGGTCAGATTACCCGTCTTGGCGCGCATTTAGCCTGAAGACGTTGACGAATGCACCATGTTTTTTGCCTTTTGGATGTTGGTCTTGGCTGTTGCGGCGTTGTTCAATGTTCTGTTCGCAGACTCGGGACGAGGGTCGAGTTTTTTTTTTTTTTTTTTTTTTTTTTTTTTTTTTTTTTTTTTGGTATTTTTCTGACAATCAATGTGACGATGCTGGAGTCTGGACTCTGCGAGTTGTTTAAACACATAGGCCTTATACCATGGTTGCCATGTGGGTTTTTTATTTGGTGATGATTGACATGGAGTTTCTATAGAAACTGGAACTGTTTTGGTCGAGGGAACAACACCGATAGGATCACAAGGAATAAAGTGGTGGATAAACACGTAGAAACACGCGGCTATCCACTGTACCTTCCCCATACTGGACGTCAGTGGATTTATAGCGGTGGAAATGGCATCATGGTCCCACACTCTAGCGGTGTCCAAGTCCACTGTACCTAGACGGCAAAGAACGAGTTAACAAACACGGCTAATAAGCGAGACCAACAGATCAGGTTGTCATGTTGTCAAACATTGAGACTCTGGAAGCGAGTTTGGGAGGCCACACTGGAGATAATTGCCAGACGAATGAGAGTCTCCATGTTGACCCAGAGACATGGACAAGTTAAACTACATATGCATAGGGGAATTAAGGATGTCCATTCCGCTAGAGTCCAAAGAGGTTGAGGCGATATTCAAGACTCGAGACAGCATTTGACACGGTGAAAAAAGGTACTTCCCCTCAAAATGAAACCCCAATCGGATCAGACCTTGGGGAAAGGCGGGGAAATTGTATGGGGGAAGGCGAATCATGGGGAAGAGGGTCTGGAGAAAGAAAAAGTTGGAGACGGGGAATCTAGGGGGAACATCGCAGAGAGTCGGCATGTCGGGAAGGATGCCGAAAGACGAGAGAGAGGGAGGGCGCACAGGCCACCTGCTTGCTTTAGCCGTGTCACATGGTCTCGGATGTGGCCCGGTCTTCGTGTAAATGGGGGTGGATATTCTGGAGTCAGAGAAACATGTGTCGAATCATGGAGTCCTGGATTGTTTACCTTGATGATGTTGGCAATGTTGACTGAAGATGTTGGAAGAGAAGAAAGTGAATCATGTTGATGGACAACTTTGACATCTCTTCTCTGGCTGTTGTCTCAGGGTTGGGGTTCAACATGTCACTGCCCACCCAAATCATGTGAAGACGCTGCAGCCACTGTAATGGAGCCCCACTCTCTGCCGCGTCCACTGCGACCATTGCGCGTCGTTGATGGCCGCGTCTGATATTGATTGACTGCCACCACCAAGACATGGACTTGAGGTGACATCCAACCACCAATCCACAAAATGGCTGGCCCATCACGACCCCCCGACAAGAAACAGGCCTCCATCTCGAGCTTCTTCACCCCACGAAACACCAGTCCCTTGGTCAACCTCAGCCAGAACGCCACCAAGAAGGCACCACCAGCCGAGTCCAAACCCTCGAAACCGAGGAAACGACAAGAACCCCAAAACGACGACAGCCAAGATGATGCTCCCAGAGATGCCAAACGGCGCAAGTCGAATGGCCCATCAGCAACAAAGGATACCGAAGACGCCGTTGCCTCCCTGAAGCTCTCCTCCTCCTCCCGAACAGAACGGTACGCTCTTAACTCGAGCCGACCCTCACAAGACGAGGAAGAGATCGAAGAAGATGCTGCCGAACGCAAAAAGAAAGAAGAACTCCACCGAAAGTTCGTCAAGAAGCTCGGCCACCCAGACAGCATGTTCAACTACAGGCGACGAGACACCGAGTCCGCTGCCATCGAAGGCGAAGGCGAGGAGGGCGAAGACGACGAAGAGGAACCAGCACCCAAGACCACCACCAAAAAGAAGGGGGCAAAGACGGGCAAGCTCACTCCCATGGAGCTGCAATTCCTGGAAATAAAGAGGAAACATATGGATACTGTTTTGATCGTCGAGGTCGGGTACAAGTTCCGCTTCTTTGGCGAAGACGCCCGCATAGCGGCTAGGGAGCTGAGCATCGTCTGCATACCGGGCAAATTCCGGTACGATGAACACCCTTCCGAAGCCCATCTCGACCGTTTTGCGTCCGCCAGCATACCCGTCCACCGTCTACCTGTCCATGCTAAGCGTCTGGTCGCCGCTGGTCACAAGGTCGGAGTGGTCCGACAGATCGAGACGGCTGCTTTGAAGAAGGCTGGCGATAACCGCAATGCTCCCTTTGTCCGGAAGCTCACCAACGTCTATACCAAGGGCACCTATATCGATGAGACGGGCGAGTTGGACCAGCCGGGCGACACTACGGGTGCTTCCTCTGGTGGCTACCTGCTTTGTCTGACGGAAACCCCAGCCAAGGGCATGGGAACCGACGAAAAGGTCAATGTCGGCATCATTGCCGTCCAACCCGCTACCGGCGACATCATCTACGACGAGTTTGAAGATGGCTTCATGCGGCGGGAGATCGAGACAAGACTACTCCATATTTCTCCCTGCGAGTTTCTCATCGTGGGCGACCTCAGCAAAGCCACTGATAAACTCATCCAACACCTCTCCGGCAGCAGCACCAATGTCTTTGGTGACAAGAGCCGTGTGGAGAGGGTCCCCAAGAGTAAGACCATGGCAGCTGAGGCCTACTCGCACGTCACGGACTTCTACGCTGGCAAGGCCAAGGACAGCGATGAACGCTCAGCAGCTCTACTCGACAAGGTGCTAAAGCTCCCAGAAGCCGTCATGATCTGTCTCTCGGCCATGATCACCCATCTGACCGAGTACGGCCTGCAGCACATCTTCGACTTGACCAAGTACTTCCAATCGTTCAGCACGCGCCAACACATGCTCATCAACGGTACCACCCTCGAGTCTCTCGAAGTATACCGTAACGCCACCGACCAGTCCGAGAAGGGCTCTCTGCTTTGGGCCCTTGACAAAACTCATACTCGCTTCGGCCAGCGTCTTCTCCGCAAGTGGATCGGCCGTCCCCTCCTAGATCAGCAGCGCCTAGAAGAGCGCGTCTCCGCGGTCGAGGAACTACTAGACAACCAGTCCACCGCCAAGGTCGACAAACTTGTGGGTATGCTCAGGTCCATCAAAGCCGACCTCGAACGCAGTTTGATCAGGATTTACTACGGCAAATGCACCCGTCCCGAACTCCTCTCGACCTTACAAACCCTCCATAGGATCTCCCTCGAATACTCCCGCATCAGATCCCCTTCCGACACAGGCTTCTCCTCCCCTCTACTCACCTCGGCTATCATGACCCTGCCTTCCATCAGCCCCATCGTCACGGCCCACCTCTCCAAAATCAACGCCGAGGCCGCCCGCAAAGACGACAAGTACGCCTTCTTCCTCGAGCAGCACGAGACCGACGACATCTCTGAACATAAACTGGGCATAGCAGCTGTGGAACAAGACCTTGACGAGCACCGCTCCGAAGCCGCCAAGGAACTGGGCAAGAAGGTTCCCGTCAGCTACGTAACCGTGGCGGGGATTGAGTATCTCATCGAAGTGGCCAACACGGACCTAAAGCGCGTCCCGGCTTCGTGGGCCAAGATTTCCGGAACCAAGAAGGTCTCCAGGTTTCACACTCCTACGGTGTTGAGGTTGATAGCGGAAAGGGATCAGCACAAGGAGAGTCTGGCTTCGGCCTGCGATCAAGCTTTTGCTGATCTGCTGGCCCAGATAGCAGGGGAGTACCAACCGCTGCGCGATGCGGTTTCTTCGTTGTCAACTTTGGACTGCCTTTTGTCGCTAAGCACAGTTGCTGCATTGCCGGGGTACACCAAACCAACTTTCTTACCCTCTTCCCATCCTTCTTTCCTCTCCATCACCGAGGGCAGACATCCCATTGCCGAACACCTGTTGCCAAACGGGTACATCCCTTTTACCATGTCCCTCGGCACCCTGTCCTCCTCTTCCCCTACCACCACCAGTCCCTCCTCCAGAGGGCCAGCCCTAGCCCAGCTAATCACCGGCCCCAACATGGGCGGCAAATCCTCCTACACTCGCGCCGTCGCGCTGCTAGTCCTGCTCGCACAAATCGGCTCCTTCGTTCCCGCCACCGCCATGTCTCTGACCCTCTCCGACGCCATTTTTACCAGGATGGGCGCCCGCGACAACTTGTTCAAGGGCGAATCAACCTTCATGGTCGAAGTCTCCGAGACCGCTGCCATCCTTCGGCAGGCCACACCAAAAAGTCTGGTGGTGCTCGACGAGCTGGGACGCGGAACGAGTACCCATGATGGACGAGCGATCGCTGGTGCCGTGTTGGAATATGTGGTGAGGGAGGTGGGGTGTTTGATGCTTTTTGTTACGCATTATCAGGATTTGGCGCGGGTGGCTGATGGTTTAACCGTAGGTGAAGGGGAGGGAGGGGAGAAGAGGAAAGGGGTGGAGTGTGTGCATATGCGGTTTGCGAGTAATAAGGCTTCTGGTTCTAAGGAGGTGGGACTGGGTGATGATGATGCGATGGAGGTTGATGGAGCGGATGGAGCGGATGAGGATGAGGAGATTACTTTCCTTTATGATCTTGCGCCGGGAGTGGCGCATAGGTCTTATGGATTAAATGTCGCGAGGCTGGCGAGGATCCCGAGGAAGGTGTTGGAGGTTGCCGCGAAGAAGTCGAGGGAGTTGGAAGAAGAGGTGAGGGCGAAGAGAGTGAGGGGGGCGGTGGGGTTGTTGGGGGATGTGCTAAGTGGTGGTGGAGGGGGTGAGGAGGGGGAGAAGTTGGAGCAGTTGTTGGGGGTGGTTGAGCAGTTGTAGATTGGAAGGTGTGGTGTTTGTTTGGAGGTGGGGATGGTGGGATATATGGTTATGGACTTGTAGGTTATGACATGGAACGATGAGGATAGACACGTAGATGTATAACAGTATAACGATCTGGAAGTAAATAAAGTATAGAAACCAAGCATGCAATCTTCCTAGATAAGCTGATTGATGACAGGACGTTGAATGCTCGGCCGGCAGGCATCCAGCAGAGGGAATAGTACAGTACCGTACCATATAAGGCTCCCTTCCTTACCCGCCATTCAACAACTCCAACTGGTAAATTCAATGGCTCCGTGGTGTAGTGGTAGCACAGCCTATATAACGTCTGCTCCTAAGCTCAGGTAAGGCCGGATATACGGCGGGACGGCAGGCCTCAGGTTCGACCCCGAGAGGTGGCGGTTAAGTTTATCAGCAGATATTTTTTTTGGGTCTTTTTTTCTCCCTTTTTGCATTGGGCTATCTGTCTATCTATCTATCTATCCCACAGCACTCGTCAGTCTCTTACGAAAGAAAATATATGTGTTTTCCTTTTTTTCTTTATACCGTCGCGAGATCAGATCGGGCTTGTGGTGGTGTGTTTCGTCATTCTCCCTCGTTGTGTTTGACCACGAATGATGGAGAAGGTGCTTTTGGTGAATTGGTGAAGAGAGCTCTCGACCGTACCTTCCAACTAAGAGCTGGTTTACTCCGTGCTGCCCAAGTTACCCGCAACACATGCAAATTTCTTACCTCGCTCCTTCCTTATTTGTTTCGTTACTTCGTCAATCACGTGGCCAAAGACTGGGGGTTATCTGCCCTGCCATCCCCTCCTTTTCGTAATCCTCATGGTCGCTCCAATCTTGTTGTTCATCGCCTTCCTTCGTTCCCTTCTCTCTTCTCAGTCGCGCCTTATCTCATCTATCTGGTGACCTACTTCCAACTTGCGCGTCAGTTACCATCGTTGCTCGCTCATTCTCTAACCTTTGCCTCTTCAGTTGCCAGGTCGCTTTTCCTGCGCGTTAATAAGCAGTTCACACGCGCTGAATGAAGGTGTCGCGTCAGCGAACAGTTCATTGCTCAAAGGTACGTCCAGATCTTTGCCCCACGATCCCAACTTCAATAGGGCGCTGTGAGAGTCACAACGTTGGCTCCTTCCAAGTTTAGCTCTCTTGCGCGGCTCAGAATGCTAACGGTGTTTATATCCCTTTACTTTAGACTTCCAAGCCCAGGAAGGCCACCAGGTCTCCAGCATGACCACCCAAAGAAGACTCTCGAGGCCGAGCTTTTCAGCCGACTCTTTCGATCATCAAGAAAAGCGTCCTAAGATTGAGGATGAATCCAGTACCAAGACCTGTTGATCCGGAGACCCAGAAAGGAACACTCCCCGATGACGTATTGGAAGCCATCAAGAACACCTTTTCGACTCTCGATACAGCTATCGAAGGCGTCAAAGAGGCACACACTGCTCCCTCTACTCCCTCTGCTCCCCGTCAAAAGGCATCGCCAAGTGAGCCTGATGGATGTATTCCCTTGTCTGATTCCCCGGCTGCAAATGATCAAGCGATCATTGATCACGCCAGGAGACAACATAAAAGATGCCGTGTGACATCTCCTATACAAACAACGAAGACGAAACAGTTGTTGCGTCTGGTTGAGCAGTTGCAGGTTGGAAGTTGGAAGTTGATTGAGGTGGTTGGGCTTGGGATGCCGATGGTAAGATACCTACGGTTATGGACTTGCATGTTCTGACATGAAAGGTCTAAGGATGGGTTGGAGAAAGAGAGACAGGTATGAACAACGACGCATGATGTAGACTAACAGTATAATGACCTGGGAAGTAAATAAAGGAAAGGAGGAGAGGACATGATCTTCCACGATAAGCAAAGCACAATATCTGCTTGAGAAGCCATTGTATATATAGTAACGCGTCGCGCAGTGTATCGAGTACTAAGCACCAAACCCCGAACTGCGGGCCACCTCGGTCACTCGTCGATATCTTCACCGCACCATATGCCAAGAACTCCATGATCGGCTCGTTGGAGGCTCGGTTGACCGGCTGTTCTCTTGATATGTGAAATGTCTACAATATTTGTAACTTGTCGGGTTGTGAGAGGCAGCCATCGCTGCCTGTGATCATTCATTCGCGATGTCAGTTTGATTCCACTCTGATCTCGTTATCTCGTGTCACATCTTCTTGTTGTCATCGTCCATACCACGTCAGTGGACACACTTTGGTGATAATATATGTACTTGATGTTTTTCTTTTTGCTCAAGTTCGAACGTACCTAAGTTTGGTTTCCTTGTGCGCGGGAAATGTGAATTGAGAGGGCGCGACGATCGAAATTGAACACGCCGCGAGATGAAGCACCAAAGGAAATAAATGTGAATGAAAATTGAAGACAAAAAAGCGAAAAAGACAAAAAAAAAGATGCTGAGAATGAATGGCCACACAGCCCGGAATCGAACCGGGACCCTGCCTTTCAGTCTTACTGCCCTCACCTTACCACGCTTAAGCTCCGCCTAATCGTGCTTGTGCTAACCGTTACACCACGGAACCACTTTTTCGCTCAGCTGGGGGTGACGGAAACTGATGAGGAGAAGGACCCTTATAAACCTAGATAGGTGTGCAGGTGTGCTGTATGAGAACTGGAAGTTGGAAGGTACGTCTTGGCCTTGGGGCTGGTCTTGCTTGGTCTTGGTCTTGGGGCTGGTGGTCCCTTTATTCCAGGTCCCCCGTCGTCGCTAACTCTTTGAGGGAGAACCTGAGGTCATCACGACTAAGACGATTAGGAAGTTGAGCGGTTGATGGTTTGGTTCTACCTTTTGATCATAGGACCTACTATAGACCAGTAGCGTCGCGATGCTATTTTCATGCCTCTTCCCCTTGTTATTCTACCTGATATCTTCCTTGTTCTTCCTCATGTTGATAGCTGTCATCTGTTATAGTCTGCTTAATTCTTACATTGCTCAGCCGGGTGGTGAATGCTTCCTTTTGCTCATCTTATCTTTCCCTCATCTTGATTTCCATGTCCAGTTTTGTAGGCCATATGGAAATCTGTTGTTGCTTGCGATCTGATCCCTACCTACCTCTAGTGACGGATTTGAGTCGCTCGGCTGATCCATCCCAACTCTCGTGAAATCTGATCTGACGTGTTTCGGGATCCTACTAGGCAATAAGCTGTCCGTCCCATCTCAAGTCCTTCGCTGGCAATACCTTGCCCGTCGTGAAACTTTCTTACCACTGTGTTCGTCCTGTGGTACCTTAGTTTCTTTTGCGCGTCTTGCTTATAATCACGCGTCAACATTTTTTTCTCTTGTCTGCGTCTCTCCGAGCTATCGTTCTGCTACGCGAAAGTTAACAATACTTATCGTCCAGACTCCTATTCAATTGTTTCTCTAGTCGCTATTGTTAATTGCGTGGCACGTTGATAAACACCAAAGTATCCCGTCGTTCTTTCAAGGTGAGCTTAATTCCTTCCCTCGCTTGCTCCAGGAATGGGGTAGGCTGAGAAGAGCTCCTTGGGAAATCTCCCTTGATCATACGCTTCCATCGGTCCTTCTTTTACTCTTTCCTTTCGTCCGCTCACGTTCAGCTCCATTTTCTCAGTCTTACCTTTTGTCCTTTGTGTTCATCCCAGCATACAAGATGACAGAGTCACTTCCAAAGCGGCTGCCAAGTTCCAGTCTTCCGGCCAAGCGGTTGAAAGTTGACGTCGAGGGCTTCGGAACTTTGGAATATGCCTTTGAGCTTGCGCCGGACACCTCAAACTCTGTCATCGCAAGCGCGAAAGATACGGAGCAGTCCCCGACACATTCTCACCCCCCTCCCCTGACCCCTCCCGATACCTTCTTGCCTCCCTCCCGCGAGCTCTCCGATCCCGAAGATTACGAGCGCGCGGCGCTCCTTGATGCCAGTCCCGCTCCCACCAACCTCACCGCGACGGCAGCCAGCCCGCGAGCAGATGGATCTCCCGAGCCCAGCGGCGACACACGGATCCCTCTTTGGCAGAACGAAACCCGCGCCTTCAAAGGCGAATTCGCCTACCCGAGAAAAAGCCGCGGGTTAGCCACTCGGCTTGCCAGAGAAGCGCAAAGAGCCGAGTTGATGATAGATGGCAAGCCGCAGTTCAACCTGTTCGTCGATGGGTCATACAAACAAAACCGCGACAACAAAGGAGCGCCAGAACATGGACGATTCGGTCGTGGCGGGTAAGGCGTCGTCTTTCGGAACCCGTATCACGGCAAAGGACTCGCCGAATACGACCATAACCACGACGACAACGAAGCTCAATACATTACCAGACTGCCCGAAGATAGCTTGAGCACGAAAGACTTCAACATCCGCTCCTGGCGCTCCCATCGCGTCCTATTCAGTCTCCACGCCGAGCTAGCCGCTATCTCACAAGGTCTGGAAACCGTCATCAGCTTGCACAAGAGACACCACCCCCTTTCCTCCTCCGTCACCATCTTCACCGACAGCAAGACCGCTATGAATTGGCTGTCCAGACGCCCACGCTCAGACGCCGTAGACGGAGAAGCTATCATCATAACCGAGACCGAGCCCATAACCACGACCGACGCGCTCACGATGCCGCTTGTGCGCGCCATCGTCTGACAGTCGCACTTCCTCTCGGAGCGCGGGTGCGAGATTAAGCTGCAGTGGCTGAAGCAATGTACCGTGCTAGCCCACAAGCTGGCGGACGACGTGGCGGGATGGTGGCGGAGGGGGGACGCCGTGTTTTACCAGAGGGATAGGCCGCTTTGGCGGAGAGACGGGATTCTCGACGCTTTACACCATGAGGCGCTGGTCAAAGTGGTCAAAAAAATCGAGACCGAAGCGCTGCTGCTGTGTCCTCCTCTTGTGTCTGCGTCTCAGCGGAAGAAGGCCCGGAAACAGGAAGCCAAACGACAGGAACAGGAGGAGCGGGCAACAAGGGACTTGGAGCGGGAGTCCCGTTCTTCTCAAGACCAGGACATGCTGCTGCTGGAGAATTTCTCTGGGTCGGTGGTGCAGAGGGCGATTGATACTGCTGAGCTGTTGTCGTTGCCTCCTCCCATTTGGGAACGGAATCCTTTGTTTAGCGCGGTGAACGAGGATCTGGCGAGGGTTCTGAAGGGTACGTAAGGTAGGTAGTGGGGCGGCAAAGCATCAGTGAAGCCCGGGTCGGCGGGCACGTTTTTACCTTGTTTTGTTACTGTATCGCATGTTTGGGCTTCTCGGGGACTTTTGTTGTTGTTGTTCCGTGGCCGATGTTTTGGCGTTGAGGATACTACCTATACTCAGGGATGATGTCTGTTTGCAACATGCATATACATCGACGTTGCTCATATGTAGAGGTACATGTATGTAATGTGTAACTGGAATAAATCATGGAACCACAGCTTTCATGCGCGAATCAACTTCAAATACCATGTGCGGTGCTCAACCGTTATTGTACTTCCATTCACCATCACTCCTTAATAGAAGGTACGGAGTGAGCACTCACGAGCAATATCCACTCATAGGTACACAAAGCCAGATATACTCATCCCCAGCATTGCCAGGTCAAACTTACTATCTACCTACCTGAGATAGCATCACAGCTAACCTTCAAAACAATCATTATCATCTTCGGATTCACGAATGCGTATAAACAATACTATCCACACTATCTCTCTTTACCACTCCCCCATCACCCACCACCTAAAACCAAAGCCCACAACCCAGCCCCCTCCCAATCTGTCTCAACATCCTGCTCTGACTCTCTCCTCTGACCATCATCCTCTCCTGGGTCTTCTCCTCCCTCAGATCTCGCTCTCCCCCCCTTCCACTCCCACTCCTCTATTCACTTCTTCCCTCCTCCTCCCATCCCCATCCCCTCCTTCATCCCCTCCTTCATCTCGCCCATCTTCTTCCCCATCCCCTCCATCCCCTTCTTCATACTTTCCCCCATGCCGCCACCGCCACCGCCAGATTGCTTACTGCCCGACTCCATACTTTGCTGCTGCTGCTGCATGCCGCCCATACCACCCATGCCACCTTCGGAAGACGACGAACCTTCGGGCATCATCTTGGCTTTCATATCCTTGGTCATGCCGCCTTGCTTGCCCATTTGCTGTTGGGCGGATTTAGAGGACATGGAGGAGGAGGACTGCTGGGGTTGGGACATGAAGGAGGATTTTGGCATCATTTTTTCGTCGTCGTGCATCTTTGGTGATTTGGGGTGTTAGTGTGTGATTGATGAGGTTCTGACTGGCTGACGAGGAGGGTAGGTAGAGGGGGTGAGGTAGGTCATGGGGAAGGAGGCAGTGGATGGGGCGCTTGGACAACAGCAGAGATACTTCAAAAGAAGCAAAACTCAAATGGGAACTGAACTGAACTGAATGGGGCTTGTCCTTGTGGGTGGGGTAATGGAAAGAAGGAAACCGGGGTGGGGTGCAAGTAAAAGGACAATGAATGGCTGATGGTCAACATACATGAGCCTCCTCCTCAGCGCGGTAAATCAAATCATGACCCTCCTCCAGAGCGAGGTCGGTGTATCCGGGCTCCTGCTCGCCCTCGTGCCTGTTGTGGTGCGGGTGCTGCTGACCAATGTTCTCCTGGTGCACCTGCTTCTTTCCGTGCTGCGGCATGTTGGGTTGCTGTTCTTGGTTTTGGTGATGTTGTTGACGTTCGTGATGATACTGATGATGCATGGAACGAGATCTAAAGAAGAAGGAGGGAAGAGTAGAGAGCAACGCAATTGTGGGAAGGAATGAAGGAGAGAGGGGTGACCTTCATATAGTAGGGACGTTAAGTGTGGGATGGAGACGGAAGCATGGACTGAAGATGTCATTTTGACGGCGGTGTCTGGAGAGCATGTACGGAGAGTGGACGTCATTGCTTGAGGGGTTGGGGAGTTGGGGGTACGAGGAGGACTCAAGGAGGTCCGTGAGCACTAAACACTTGTGCACCGGATTTTGGTGGAAGGATGATAGGGCCTGTTCCTTGAGCAGAACTGGAAGCTTGGGGCGAGAGTTTCCGGAGCTATGGCCCATGGGTTACTACTTGGAAGCCGAACAAGTGAGGGACAGATGACATCGATTCTGATGTGGATCCTGCTCAGCTGCTAAGGTCGTAAACAGGCAATGACAGATGACAGCGGGGAAGATCTCAAGCGACTGAGAAGCTCTTAGGTGGTGTTTTGCCGTCTGAGGTAGCCCATCGGCCTACCAGGAAGTCGAGGAAGGACACAGTATCATGAACTCCAACGTGAATGGAATGCGTGCGAGGAACAAAATGGAACAAAATCTGGAACTGAGCTATTGTCATTTGCGTATTTCTTGGTCCATCTCGACAGGCTTCTAGCCAGACTTCTCTTCCTTCGTCTTGCTGTGCCTGTCCGTGACAGTCATGTAAAAGTCGTCATGGAAGAAGATGTGATAGTTGCGGCTTTTCCACGGTTGCGTAGGGTTGGCGACTTGGAAATCGAAGTTCCGAATGAGCTGTTTGCACGCCATGTTAGCATCTTGTTGTCACTCCTTTCACGTCGCAGACGCCGATTTCCATGTCTGGCTCGTCTTCCATCGTCCAGCGTTTGTGCTTTCTCTCCGGCAACCCAAGAAGAAAGGAAAAGAAAACTCACCTGGCAAAAAATCTTATTCAACTCCAACAACGCCACCATCTTGCCCGCGCACTGCCACCTCCCATACCCAAACACCATCTCCACCACGCTCTTCATCTCCCTCCTGCGTTCCGCATCACACCCCTCATCCTCCAGCCACCTCTCCGGTCTCCAGACATCGCTATCCACGCCAAACACCTCCTTGTTCCTTTGCATCGCGCCAAACGTAGCCGTAATCTTCGTTCCACCAGGGATGAACCTTCCGTCGCGGGTGTGATCGCCCTCAGGCGGCACGATCTTGAACGGAAGGCCATCGAAGGGCGGGCGCATGCGGAGGGACTCGTAGATTACCGCTTGGAGGTAGGGGAAAGAGAGTGATTCCGAGTTGGTGATGCAAGGGGAGGAGATGAGACCGGAAGCGATGCGTTCGTCGATTTCGCGCTGCAGGCGCGTGTAGGCGCGCGGGTTGGAGCAGAGGTAGAGGAGGCCGGAGCGGATGCCGGTGGCGGTGGTATCGGAGCCGGCGAGGATTTGGAAGATGGATTCGGTTTCGCATTGGCGTTGGGTGAGGCCGCGGCGGATGAAGGAGCCCTAGGGTTCCATTGTTAGCGTTGGAACGGGGAGGGGGGGAAGTAAGAGAGGGGTGGATGCGTACGAGCATGTCCTGCTGGTCTTTGGCGTCAGGAGCAAAGCGTTTGGCGACGATTTCTCGAGCGACCCTGTGTCCTTGTCAGTCATCTCCCCAAGCAAGCCGAGACGAGGACAGAAAACCCACTTCATAATCAACCCCATCCCCCTCGGATCTTTCGTCGTCGGGCCAAAGATCTTCAAGAACAACGGATTGCTCAAAATCTTCCCGACCATGGGGATAGTTGCCCCCATGGCGTTAGCATAAACCAGATTGTGGACCATGTATATATACCCAAACACGTCCTCCTCCTTGGTGATATGATCAAAGTCAATCTGGAACGCCGTCTTGCAGATGACATCCAGAGTGAAATACTGCACCATCTGGCCAAACTCGAGCATTTCCTTCCCTGCCGGTGATGTGGACCCCTTGGGCGCAGCGTACTTGGCCCTGATCTTGTCGACAAGCTTGCTGACCACGTAGTCGATGTCCCTCTCCACGCCGGTGTTATCCCTGCCAGAGTAGCCGGGAGCCATCTTGCTCTTGAGCTTGTCGTGGTAGGTGGTAGAGGTGGTGCTGAACATGTTATCGTCATAAGGATCGAGGCGGTTGAGCTTGTACCAGTTCGAACGGACGTAGCGCGAGCGCGCGCCGGACTGGCGCCGAATCAGGTCGAGTTCGGTGGTCATGAGGTCCGAAGGGCCGATGCGCACGGTGGAAGGGTAGCCGGGCTCGACGCCGCCGTATTTATCCTGGGCGGCGTGGGCTTCTTCGCCCATTTGGCCCGAATGGATAATCTTGAAGATCCAGAGGTAGGAGAATTTGCCGAGCCATGGGCCGTCAAAGTGACGCAGGCGGTGCCAGGCGAGGACGGAGGAGGTGATGTAGTAGACAACGAAGAGGGAGATGGTGATGAGGATGATGGTCTTGGGAGATGCATTTGTGAGATGAGAAGGGTCGAAGAAGCCCCCGAGGGAGGCCTTCGTGGGGAGAATCATGTTGGGCAACTTGACGACTCTGTAGTCATCCCTGTTCTCGAGGAACTAGACCAGGAGAGTTTCAAGGCCGAGCCGTCATGCTTTATATCCCCTCCTTGACAAAAAGACATGATGAACTTTTTCCCTTTTCACAAGCCCGGCTTACACCCGTCCGGCACACCATTCCCGTAAGTCTCGATTAGTCTCGGATAGAAGCTAGTGTAGCCGCATCGTGTTGTGAGCTGGATGTCAGTAGGGTAGTAGTATTGTGGAGTTCGGACCCTGACGATGGTTGCACGAACGAAACATCACAGCCTGTCTAGCGTAGACTTGAACCACTCGGTCCACAGCAAGCAACTGGCCAATCCAGCGAAATGATCGTCGCTCCGAACTAACTGTTGCCGGAGTTTGTTCCCCGCGCGCTTCTGTAGTGATTTTGGCGAGCCTCTTTAAAGCAGTGATGGTTTTTCCTAGCTTGCTTCAGGAGGTGGAGGAGGTGGAGGTGATTGCGAGAGCAAAGAAGGCGCGGACCGTGCCTAGGCTGGTACCGGCTTGTCGACAAAACAAGCTTCTAAACCCTGTAGAGCTCTTACTAATCGATGCTGACAGGGACGGTTACATTTATCATAACTTGCTGTCCCTCCGGCATCTGTCCGAGTGAGGGTGCATATGCTTATCATGAGACGATAGCCGCGTAAACCACTGTAGCGAGGTTACACAAGATTGGCCGAATTGCGTGGTGGGAGAAAAGTTCGTTCGTGGACGAGGGAGCATCACTACCTCCAATACTCATTCATAACGGATATGCTTTATGGATCATACTAGGATTATGAGCCAATCCAGTTGAAAAGAAGCTGCATATGTAGCTAAGAGTAGACTGAAAACACCCGCATAAGGTATGGCCTTCCTCGATAGAGCATCTCCGTTATGAGCGAGAATTTGCGGTACTGCTAGCGTGGATGCCCGACTTGGGAGGTGAGAAGCTCATCACGGGGCGTTGCGGTGTCGGTCGCTGCTAAACCGAAGCGGAACAAAGCTCGGGACTTGTGGTTGGTCATGGTGGAGCCAGCGATGTGGTATGTTGTTCGCCTTAATAACACACTGCATGGTTATATCGGAAGCAGGCAAGGGAAAGAAAATTGCTTTCATGTGAGGGTGGTCAGAGAAAGACCCCGGCATAGGCAACCGACAAAAACCGGGAATGATGGCACGGGACGCGGTGCTGTAAGGATTCAACGGTAGAGAATGGGTATCGCGGCTTTGAAATTTTGAAGAGAGAAAAGAAACAAGAAGGTTATCCGAGGAACGTGCACACGGGTAAACGGTAAGCTGTGAAGTGTTAGCAAGCAGTACAGGACACAAAAAACTCAAACGGACGGCACTTACTATCGAGGGTCCAATACCTCCTCTTGACACCCTCCCATCCGTCCTTGTCGGCCTCAGCCAACTCCTTCATGTCCACAGGAATCTCCGTCCACTCCACGTCCAGACCGGCATCAGCCAGGTGCATCTCAGCGACCTTGGTGTAGACATCATAGCAAATCTGGCGATCAGCTCCCAGTCCGTTGAAGAAACCAAAGATGCCGTTGGAGTCAAGCAGACCGGGGATGTACTCGGTGAAGAACATGCGCAGCTGGCCGTAGTCCTCGCCAAAGGTGTCAAAGTAGATGGCATCGTAGACATGGCCCTCCTCCAACAGCTGCAGTCCGATCTGCTGCCACTTGCCCTCCCAGACTCTGTAGGCACCGGGAGCAGGACCGCTCTCTTCCCAGGAGGAATCGAACTTTGACTCGGGCGTGGAGATGTACTCAAGAACTTCAGGATGGGCCTCGATGATATGATGAACGGCGGGCTTGGTCTCGGCGAACATGCCGTCGATAATACCCATGCCGAAGCCGATGTTAAGGATCCTCTTGCCGGACTCCTTGTTAGGGAGCAGGGCGTCGACGCTGCGACGCATAATGTCGGTTTCCCAGGCCATCATGACACCGTTGCCGGCGTCGTCGACCAGCTTGCCGTCCGAGTAAGCAACAGTGGAGCGGAGATACTTGTCGCTGGTGACTTGCTCTTCGAGGTTAACTGCAGGCGGCTGGAAGACAGCGGGCTTCTCTTCCTCGGCAGTCGTCTCCTCCTTTTGAGCACCCTTGACCTCCTCTGCAGCGATAAGCTCAGGAGCCTCCTCGCCATCCTCAGCCTGTACCTCCTCGCCCACCGCCATCTCCTCATCCTCATCATCACTGTCCAAAGCCTCATAGCCATCCATCAGACCAAACAACATCTCGGCCCTCACACCAGCATGGACGCAGAGCTCATACAGCTCAGGCCTGTTGAGACGGGCAGCAACACAGCCGGGAGTCTCGTTGTTGTTGTCGACATCGTTCCAGATGGCACCCCACATGAGCAGCTCAGATACGGTGGCCTTGGCCTTTTCGAGGTCCTCGGGAGTGTCATCCTCAGAAGGAGCACCGCATGAGCGGATGGCAGCGTGCAGGGGAGACTCGCCCGTCTTGGGGTCCTGGCCTCTCGCGACTTGGGGCGTGTCGATCAGCTTCTTGACTGTCTCGAAATCGTGGGCCCAGGCGGCCGTGAGCATGCGCTGGATCTCGGGAGGGCAGTCCTCCGAGATGCGGACTGATATCGAGTCGTGGTCGGACATGGTGGCTGGTGTTTGGGTGTGATGTTGACTTGTGATTGAGTGAGAGTGAGGCCATCAAGTGTCTCGATTGGGCAGTTTAGTTTTTCAGTGGGGCATGCAGATCCAACGGCTCAGGGTTAGTGGTCAGAAGCACAGGGTTATGTGTAAGAAGCATTGTCCTGTTGGTTACAGTGCAATTGTTAGTGCAAAGCTCCACTGCTGTGGCCGGTACGGCTGTGAAAGATATCTGATATACCATGGCCAAACACATCCTTATAAAGACTGTCTCAAGACATAGACTGGTCAAAGCCTCATTGAAACTCGTATAACCATCAGTATACCGTCCCATATCTTTTCTCACTTTCTTGGATGTTGTTTGCTTGTCTAGAGTTCATTCCATCTTCACATGACAAAGTAACCCCATCCGTCGTTAACAGATTGTCGCCGCGAGACAGGCCCCTCCCTGTTAGTGCATGGACCCACTGCAGTGACGATATCACCCCACTTTGAACGACAAGTCCATGAGCACCAGGCAAGGCTTGATTGGCCAATGGCAGCTGCCATCTGTGGAACGTGCCTTGTCATGGTGACCTCAGACCGCCCGGCCCTAACCAAGTCGCCCCTGTACACGTAGCATGCACTAACAGCTCGACGCAGACAGCCTGCAGCATCAGTGCTAGTCTTCTGTTATCCTCAGTTCCATCTTTTCGCATCAACTCCATCCCAACAACAAACCACGACAACCACATGTTCGCACTATTGTCGCTTTTCCCTGTAGTCACATTCTAGCCGGCCTATCGAGACCACCGAGACGGGAAAAAAGCGACCAACCGATTACCACACGCTCCCTCCTTCCCACCGGCGTTCGCTACATCGACCATCGACTACCCGGCCGAGCCACACGACCTTTCTTCTTTGCGCGACCCATATCTACTCCCGTAGGCCCGTCAGCTAGAATCAGGTACGAAGCTACCTTACCCGTAACTCTTTCTGCAGCTCTATCTATCCATTGTCCCGCTCTTCGCGTGTTCGGCGCCCATGCTAATCGTCCAGGATCTCAAGACAGGAAAACAGACGTGGCACTCGACCAAGTATCGATTCTCGAACAAACCCCGTCGGTTGCGCCCAGGGCTTATCGTCATGAAGTTCGGCGAACAACTCCGCTCCAGCATCATCCGCGAATACCAATGGTACTACATCGACTATGACGGCCTCAAGGCCGACCTGAAGCGCCCCAGCGGTACCTCCAATGGCAACGGCAAGAAGGTCGAGTGGACAGAGGAGGATGAAAAACGCTTCGTCAGCAAGCTCGAGGCGGAGCTCGACAAGGTCCATACCAAGCAGCAGGTCAAGGCCATGGAGATCTCGAGGAGGATAGCTGTCACGGAGCGCGAAGTCAGAGATGTCATCAACCGTCTAAACGAACGGGGTCTGACTGAAGATGGCCCGACAGAGGAAGAGTTCATGCTGCTGGAGGAGGATCTAAGCGATATCATTGCCGATGTCCACGACCTTGCCAAGTTCGTCCAGGTCAACTATACCGGTTTCTACAAGATCATCAAGAAGCACGACAAGATGACGGGATGGCGGTTGAAGCCCGTATTCGACGCACGTCTCAAGGCAAAGCCATTCTACAAGGAGAACTACGATGCCTCGGTCGTGAAGCTGTCCAAGCTGTACGATTTGGTCAGGACAAGAGGCAACCCCGTCATAGGCGACAGTTCTGCTGGCGCAAGTCAAGGCAGCTTTATCCGACACACCACCAAATACTGGGTGCACCCCGACAACGTCACCGAACTCAAGTTGATCATCCTCAAGCATCTGCCCGTTCTTGTCTTCAATCCGAGCAAAGAGTTTGAGGAGGCCGACAGCGCCATCACATCCATCTATTACGACAACCCCGACACCTTCGAGCTATACGAGGGCCGACTGAAGAAAACCGAGGGTGCCGAGGCCATCCGTCTGCGCTGGTACGGTGGTATGCAAACCGAGACCATCTTCGTCGAACGGAAAACACACAGAGAAGATTGGACCGGCGAAAAGTCCGTCAAGGCCCGTTTCGCCCTGAAAGAAAAGTTCGTCAACGCCTACATGCGCGGCGAGCTTCTTCCCGCCGCCATTTTCGAAAAGGCTCGCAAGGAAGGCAAGAAATCGGAAAAGGCCATCGCCGAGGAAGAGCGCCTCGCCTCCGAGATCCAGTACCGCGTTCTCAAGAGGGGCTACAAGCCTATGGTCCGCTCCTTCTACCACCGCACGGCCTTCCAGCTCCCCGCCGACGCGCGTGTGCGCATCTCCCTCGACACCGAGCTGACCATGATCCGCGAAGATAACCTGGATGGTGTTCAGCGGTCTGGTGACAACTGGCGGCGCATGGACATTGGCATCGATTGGCCTTTCTCCCAGCTTCCTCCCAGTGACATCTGTCGCTTTCCGTATGCCGTTCTCGAAGTCAAGTTGCAGACACAGCTCGGCCAGGAACCGCCCGAGTGGGTCCGCCAGCTGATCTCCAGCCACTTGGTAGAAGCTGTCCCCAAGTTCTCCAAGTTCATCCACGGCACCGCCAGCCTCTTCCCCGATCGCATCCATCTCCTCCCATACTGGTTCCCCCAGATGGACGTCGACATCCGCAAGCCGCCCACGCACGACTTTGGCATCAAGCGCCTCGACCACTCCACCAAGACCAGCATTACCGACGTCGACGAAGACGACGATTACGATTCCGACGATGAGAACGTAACCGGCACCGGCAGCCAAGACAGCCAGAACGGCGAAACCAGCGTTCAAGGCTCGGCCAGAAACCGTAGGGCTCGTGGCGGTCTAACGGCTAATGATGTTGAGGATCAAACCGTTGAGCGGGCTTCCAACGAGAATACTTACCTGTACGACTCCGATGACGAGTCCGACGATGAGAGGCTTGAGATTGCTAAGCAAGTCGGTGGTTGGACGTATTACTCCACCCTTCTGCAAACGCGCGCGAACGCCGCGGCGAGGGTGACCTGGTCAGTTCTAAAGGCGCTGGTGCCTAGGCCCAGAGCGTCGGAGGTGCCTAGAAACGCGAATCTGGAGAGTTTGTTGGGTGCGGGCGAGATTCATCAGAAGAGGATCAAGGCGCCCAAGGGAAAGAAGATTTATGTGCCGGTGAGGGTGGAGCCGAAGGTGTATTTTGCTGCGGAGAGGACGTTTTTGGGATGGGTATGTTCTTCTTTCTTTCCTCTTCCCCCCTACCTTCCTCTTCTCTTATCCCTTTTGCTTCCTTAACCCCAGTTAATTTCCTCCGTGCATTGTCAACTAACATGCAACAGCTCGAATACTCAATCTACATCGGCACCATAGCCGTGACCCTCCTTAACTTTGGCGCCAGCGGCAAGGGCGGTAGCAGAAGCTCCTTCATCGCCGCCGGTGTTTTCACCTTGTTGGCCTTCCTGTCACTGTGCTATGCCGTGGTGATTTACCTCTACCGCAGCCGCGCGATTAGGACGAGAAAGGCGGCAAAGTATTACGATAAGTGGGGACCGAGTGTTCTCTGTGCGTCGCTGTTGGTGGCGGTGATGTTGAACTTTGCTTTTGAAGGGAGAGGGAGAGGGGTTTGGTGAGCTGGTGGGTAATTTGGAGAAAAAAAGAGGAAGGTTGGTTTGGGGCTTGCGGGCGTCGGTTGTGGTGGTCAGCCGACGGAAAAGCACTTGGAAGTTTGGAACAATGTATGGGATGAGATTCGAATGAGAATGAGAAACGATTTCGGGGATAGGTATGATGCATGAATTTGGAACTTAAAAACTTTGGATTTCGAGTAGTATATAACAGTATGGATACTTGTACAGGTTGAGGTTGAAGAATTGGTTAGGTCAGCGGTTGGTTGCTAGGAGGTTCGGATGCAGAATCAGCGCAGGATGAATAAATAAAAAGAAATGATTTGTTGCATGTGAGAGAGAATGGCAATTCCGCTCCCATCTTCCTTTCGCCAACGTTTTATTATCGCGGAGTTTGCCATCACGAAGCAAGGAAACGGTAAGCAAACCTCCCCAGGGTCCCCGCCGATGCATCACCGAACCCGCGCGAACCCGCCGCGAACCGGGCTCGAGCCGGGCTCGGTGATGCATCGGCGGGGACCCTGGGGAGGTTTGCTTACCGTTTCCTTGCTTCGTGATGGCAAACTCCGCGATAATAAAACGTTGGCGAAAGGAAGATGGGAGCGGAATT
>RAOH01000401.1:0-28989 GCA_009804965.1 Neurospora sp. FGSC 26632 | reverse complement strand
TTCCAGGGGGGTGATGCCCTCGCCCATGGCGGCGGCAGCGGCGTCGAGTGGTTGGTTGATGGCGGCCGCGGCAGATGCTGGGAGAAAAGCGGCCTCCCATTCCTTGGCTGCCAGCCAGCAGTGCGAGCGCATGTAGATGCCTTCGACGGAGAACATGACCACGTCCGCGGACAGCTCAACGATGCCTTGGCCATTGTTGGTCTGGTACCACATCTTGCGGACTTCGCCGGCGTCTTCCATCCAGGGCGGGTTTCCCTGAGGCGCTTCGCAGAGGAAGTACTCGACTCCTTCGGTCCAGTGGAGGCCGGGAGCGTCGACGACGAGCATGGGCAGGGACTGCAGGACAACGTAAAGGAAGAGCCAGTAGCCGACGCGCTGGTTGGCAATATCGGAGGGGTTGACGCCCTTGGCTTCCTTGTGCTCGAACTCCTTGAAGGCTTGCAGGAAGGGGAGCTGTAGCGCGTCGGTGTCAATGTTGCGGGACTTGATAAGCATGAGCAGCAGCTCGTTGGAGGCCAGCTTGCGGTCAAGCTTGGCCCGCTTCTTGGCGTCCAGTTCACGGTAGTTCTCATGGATGGCGGTCATGGAGGGGATCTTGGGGCAGTCGAAGGGGATGGGCGGTAGGACGGGTGGAGAGGAGTGGTCGAACTCGGAGAGCATGGTGCGCAGGGCGGAGCGCATCAGGAAGAGTTCGTACTCGATCTCGTTGGCGTTCTTGGCCTTCTCCCTCTCAGCTTCGGCTTCCGCGACACCGTCGTCGAACTTCTGGTCGATAACACGGGGAGTAATGGATTCGCGGTCGACGAGCAGGTCGTAGAGGGCGCAGCAGTCGGAGTAAAGCATCTTGAGGCATTGGCGGTTGAGACCACTCTGGGAGAATTGGTTCTTCTTGCTTCGCGCCTTGGGTGGCCAGTTGCCAAACATGTCCTTGTAGTAGCTAAGAACAAAGGTGCGCATTTTGCCGAAAGATTTTTGCCATTCTTTGAAGTTGAGGTGCTTGGCTTCCTCGCTAGAAGTTGAGCTGCCAATGCCTGCAAACAGGGAAGGGAACTCGAAGCTTTCGAGACGAAGGTTGGCGTTGGCCTGTCTGTTGGCGAGATCCAGATAAGCGCGCTCAAGCCTGTTCCTGGTGCTGACTGAAACAATCTTGTAGATGGGTAGCTTGAGATCCTGGATGGACTCATACTTGCCCACAGCGTGGGTGAAGGCTTCGTTGTAGAGAGTCCATGACCGCATGTGCTCACCCAGGATGATAGCCTGGATGGTCTTCTCGCGACTGCCTCTCACATCCGAAACGCCAAACTGGTCCAAGAAAGAGTTGAACGCCGCATCAACCTGTTCGCCAAACGTTGATCCGTCATGGTTTCTGAAGCCCAAGTTCTTGAGCAGGGCAGCCACTTGAAGGAGTGTCGCAAACAATGTCGGATAGTTGTTTGTGGCAATAATGGGCTGGCTGGTCAATAGAGAAAACAAATTCCTTGCTGCGACCAAACTGTCGAGGTTTGTATTCTCAAGCGGGAGGTAGAGGTGTCCTTCATTCGGGTTGGCGCCGTAGGCGGATGGCGGTGGTACTGGTCGCCTGTTGGTGGCGTCGTCGACTGTGAGAAGACTGCCGGCGGCACTAGCTTTCCGGGGGTTGTTGAACCCGGTAATCTCAGACAGCAGTAGTTGCGACGAGCTGATGAGGTAATCGTGGACTTTGAATGATGGTCCGCGGCCACTCGTTGGGGGATGGAGGTAGATGAAGAGGTTTCCGGATTCGTTCCAGAGTTCCGGTACCTGTATCAGTGGGTAAGGTGAGTATGGGTGATCGGGTGCAACGGATGTAACCATGGAGCACGTCATACCTTTTCACCATTCAGGAGGTTCGCAGTGCTGTAATCGGCCTTGCTGTCTGGCGCAACAATCCAGGCGGCATTGCTGTCTCCCTTGTTGACCTCGGAGTTGGACCTTGATCGGCCTCCGAACCAACTCCTCCTCTGCTTGTGCTTCTGTGCTGTCGGGCCACTGTCATCGCTGCCGTTGGAATGTGTTGATGTCGGCCTCGAGTCTACCGAAGTGGAAACGATGCGCGGTGGTTCTGCTGAGGGCGTGCGATGATGTGTTGCTACTGGAGGTTGGCTGGAAGTGCTGCGGCCGCGCGAGTGCCCTGTAGAGAACGTTGGTGAGCTGTTGAGGGGTGGTTGTTGTTGTTGATCTTGTTGTTGTTTCTGGAGACGGTTGGGTGGGATGGCGGCTCCCGGCGGAGGACCTTCGACCGAGACACTGCGGGACCCGGCGCCGGGCCTTGTTGCGGGGCCGGGGGAGGTGGAGAGGTTCGTCTTTTCTAGGGGCATTGTCGACGCGCGGACTTTGTGTTCTAGGTGGTTTGTTAAGAGAGAAAGAGAGAAAGATGGATCGACTTAGGAACCAACCTGTTTGTAGGGACGACAAAGGAGGGGAGCTATTAGTAGGATTCGTACCCAATCCATCGGGTGACGAATTGTTCTTATTATGGGCGCTGGTACTTGGTCGGCCATTGGTTGCTTGCTGCGCCCCTGGATTGGCGGCAGTGACCAGGGCTATGGAAAGGAGGGGATTGGCAGTCACTGGCCGTTGCTGCTTGTGCAGCTTGGAGGCTCCAGTGGTACCTTTTAGCGCAGTACCCTCCTGCAAAAAGGATGGAATCAGCATGGAAAGGCGGGACTTGCGCCGTTCCATTTTTGGCGCCTGGGATCCCTGGTCGACGTCTGTTTTACTGTTGTTGATGCTGCTGCTCCTTGAACCGGCAGACATGCCGCTTTCTCGGTCGGTGTCTGGAGAGGTTGCCTCGCTGCTGACGATGGTGGGTGTCGTCTCCGAGTCTGGTGTAGGCCGTAGCTGGACCACGGTGAGCTCTCGTATTCCCTTTTCTCTTCCACCAAGAAAAGAGGAGAGATGTAGCGAGAGGGTGCTCTTTCGGTGGAGGAGCTTGCGCTGGGTTGGACCGGCGTCCATGGCAGCACTCGGAGGGGCCATGTCGGGCAAATAGTGGTGGTGATACTGGACGGGAGGACCAAAAGTTCTGCTTCCCATCTTTTCCCGTGGAAAAAGAGCGCCGTCGCCCAGCCTTATACCAAAGAATCTCCCACCCCTTATTGCAAGGGGGCCGGTACAAACGGGGGATCGCCTGGTCGTGGAGTCGTCGGGGTGCTGCGTTGCCGAGAACCACAATGTAGATCGTGATCGAGATGTTGGTGGAGTGAATTGGACAAGTGGTGAATTGGAATTTCTGGAAAGAAAAGAGGAAGGCTATCAAGTAGTCTATCACGGGAAGATATCAGTCCTTAAGTGAAGGGGTGCCTACAGGGACAACATCGGATGACAGCGACGGGTACAGCTCGACAACATTGCAGGGTCAGTCCTCATCGAAAGAGACACGGGCATCTGCATGGCTTGACATGCTGCAGCAAGACTTCCATTACAGCTACATAGTATCTACATACAGTATCCCTACAGCGAAGATCGAGTTTGTTTCAGGACGCCGATGATGTGCGGCTGCCAATGGGGCGATCGGCTTGGGCTGTGGTTTGATGTTCTGGTCATCAACCACTTCAACTTCCCTCGGGCAGGCATATCATGTGTTCCGCCGTATATTGCCGTATACGCAGTGTTCCGCGTGGCTCTCTCCTTTTTGGGACTTTGTGACACAGGATGCCGTATCCATAAAAGCCACTCGGGGTCCTCCGACACTCTCGCTGCCTCATGGGATCTTTGTGGTCTTGCACGCTAGAACTCTGACTCTTGAAAGAAACGGGTTCAACGGAAGAGAGGCCGCGTCGGCGATAACGTCATCTCTTGAAAGCGTCCGGAGAGGGCATTTTTAGCGTCGTCCTCGTTTATCGATAATGGCGGGGTTACATGCAGAAAGGGTCGGGGCAGGGGGTTAGGGGTTAGGGACGGGATGGTGGACGCATGTGGATGCAGGGATACTTAACTCTTGTCACCCGCACCGGCCGCCCGTCCGTTCGGTTGTTTTGTCAACAGAATGCATTTTATTTTTTTGCATGTTTCAAACTCTTTTCGGCCTCGCATTCATCAGTTCACCGTATCTTCAAAAAGCCTCTTGGATTCTTGGGTCATCTTTACCTCATCTGGGCAATGAGCAAGCCAGAGACTTTGGGTACGAGATTATCCATGTCCTCTACTCCACCGAGATTGATAACTTTCGGTAAAATGAGAGGTTCTCATCAATCACAACGAACCACTGGGCGCCGCCCCATCGCGGCCCTTTCCGTCGTCGTCAACAACATCCGGGGTAAGCTGAAAAGGGACACGACAGTCGGAAGCACTGCCACTGTCACGCCCGTCTGCCACGTCAAAAGGCTCCCCAAAAGAGGAGCCCTGAGTGTGTATGTAGGCAACATTCAGACACATGGCCGCGCATATGCTGCTCCTACACTCAAGCCAAAGCACCCGATATTCCGAGCCAGCGGATGGGAACCAACCAATTCACTCACACGCAAGCTGTACGTGTAATCCCGCTAGACACTGGCGTGCATTTTCAAACGATATTTCCAGCAATATTAGTAACGAGATGGCAGCATTTCATTCCCCAATCGTGCAAACCCAAACTCCAAATTGCTCCCCGAGAAGTTGTGAACCCCGGAGTCTTCGGACCTCGCTTCAACTCCATGGTCAACAGGAACAGAGCAGTAGCTCAATAAATCGATCGAAATAGCCATGAGCTTTAAAGAGATCCACCTCGCTATTATCCCGGCATTACGGTTATACGGTGGCGCTAGAACAGCTAGAAGGACGCTAGAGAAAAGAGCTACGCCCCGTTGTGCCCCTGCATAGAGGGTACCTCTAGCGTAGGTCTATTTTCGGCAACAGGCCGTTGGTTCTTCCTTCTGCAGGTGCCTCTTTCACGCGAGACACGCGGATGATCACCACCAACACCCAACAACCAACATCAACCCCAAAGCCATCTTGCATAGGTATAGCTGCCCGTCATCCCGTCGCGATCCTGCTAGCGAGTATCGCATTTGATCCTTGGGCTTTTACTCTCCAGGGAGAAATTACAAGATCGGATTTACACGGTGAGCTCTGTGTGCGCCCTTGCGAGGTTGTCAAGGCCCAGGAGCCTTTCTTCTCTCGGAGAGCTTCTCACACTTATAGAATCCCCCTCTGGAATCTGAGAGGCCGTTGGGTAAGGTACATTCAGGCGCTTGTGTCTCAACATTTTCCATAACTCGAGCGGAAGAGACGGGAGCCAACACAGACAACACACCGCGGAACCATATTCTGTTCTGCACGGGGAGTTGCAGATCACCAAACGACTAACCATCAGCCAACCACGTGTAACATGGTCAACCATCCAACCCACGGAAACCTCGAAAAACTGTCATGAATACCACGCTGCACTTAAACCCAGAGTCTACCCGAGGGGACGGAACCGCCCCAACCGCCCTTCTTTGCCAAAGGGTGACCAAGATGGTGTGGTGGTGTGTGCAAGTCCAGCCCAGAGTGGTGGGTGACTTCAACTTCAACTCCTGCTTTTAATTACCTCTATGCTTCGCCTTACCACCACCGACGGCACAGGGGGGTAGGAGGTAGCCACTGGGACACAACTTCAGGACCTCAGCCTCTTCCTCCTCAGTCAAAAGGCACCATGGAGGCACGGTCAGCGCTTGTAACCTTTGGGAGGGTGACAAAGCGGGAGGGAGGAAAGCGAGCGGGAGGCGCAGGTGAGTAACCTAGTAGAACCGAACGTAACTCAGAGGGGGGACAAAATATGTATACATTTTTGCGTGTGTAAGTCGACGCTGGTCCAAGAAAAAAAAAAATGACTAGACAGTAAACGCCGAGGTGAAGTGTCACTTGATCAGTTACGTTCTCAACTGTATCACAGAAGAGAGTACATATTTGACCTCGCTTTAGTTTGTCCGAACAACTATCCTCTGCCGAGTAGCCTACTCTCTTCCAGGTTTACCTTCGTCCACTTTCTACAACGAACGGGTGGTGGTGGTGGTGACACAACAGATATCACGGACGAGCCGCAAAGGGAAAACCCACGTACAAAAAGCTGCATCGGCATCCCTGTTTTTCCATCCTCGTCAAGAGAGGCTACAAAATCGCCGCCGACTAGTGCCTGAGCAGCCCAAACCAGTCTCTCAAGTGAGAAGCAGCCAGAGTGTGTAAGACAACATGAAAGTTCCCGACCGACTGAAACTACCTGAATACATAGTAAGCACTCACTCGTAGGGCAAGCCAACAAGATATCAAGACGGCAGGGATACACACACACAGACACCAAATACAAGTGTGCATCAGCACAACTTCAGTTTCCTATTTCACAGTAACACTGCACAAAACTTGATTCCTGTACCGGACAGGGCCTCGTATAAACGTACGTCCAGTATCATTACACAATGCGCGGTTTGTTTTCTGTGCCATGCTGTCTGTTCCTTTCATCTACCGGGCTACCGCGCTGTTGGGTCCAACTTTCCACTCGGGAACTCTCTCCGATGTCTAGACGTGGATGTTTGTTCTGTTGAATTTAGGTTATGTAGAGGTAGGTTTGTTAATCGGTGATTAGTGATACAGACACTGATATAAATCGAAAACCGTATGTATGCCCTTGTGAAAAAGCCCACGACGACATCAAACCAACACACAGACCGGAGGGGTAAAAAAAGGTACAAGAGCAAGCAAGCAAGCACCGTCAGTCATGTCGATAGCCGTTTTTCATCATCAAAATTGTTTATTGAATCAGTTTCCATGTCAAGGCATTTGCTTTGAGGCTCAGGACGATATGTGCACATCGACCCTCGCTTAGAATAGGTAGCACAGCCTTCTTTCTTCCGAATAATTCAAGACTTTGAAAAGGACATTGCCAGTTCAGAGTTTTTTATGCCTAGGATGGATGGATGAATACTTGGGATTTTTTTGGTTTTTTTTTTAAGTAGCCTCGCCAATCATACCCGACGGGACTCCGGCCCACACCCCGACCGACATCCCTTCCTCCTCCCACTTCGGAAAGTCAGTCGGATGTGTTAGTCATTTCCAGTGCCCCGGGCCGCATTGGCCTCTCTCTTCTACCTAGGCTCTGTTGCACAAGGTTTGCGCGTCGAAAGACAGTTACACAGCAGGTCAGGTCGGCGGAATCGCCGGGTAAGGCGAGGAGAAACTTTTCAGTGATTAAGTCCGAGACCGAGTGGTGTTGGTTCTTGTCTGACTCCAATGTTAAGTCTGGGTGTGAGTGGTGAGTGGTGAAGTCAGAGTGGCGAGTCTAAGTAGGTAAGATGGCAAGATGACAGGATGACAGGATGATAGTAAGCCAACAAGCCATCGCCATCATCCGAAGATCAAGCCTCAACAACGAACGAGTCGAATCCGAATTGACGATTCCTCGAGGTGTGCCCTGTAAGAACTACAAGTAACTGGTTTTTGCGGGTTTAACGTCAAGTACAGATATGGATGGGTTTCTCGACGGAATGGATGTCAAGACGGACGGCTCGGTTGAGCCTCAGATGAAGTTACCTGGTTACCTACCTGGCTCTCTCCTCATGTTCCCAAACAAAGCTACTCTACTCACACACGTAGAACTATGGGTCAAAGAACAATTGTCAAATATAGGTTGAAAGGTTCAGTTCGTATTCAAAAACCTCGTATCGTTGAAGTGATCAGCATCCTTCTTCATTGATATACAAAAAAAAAAATCCACAAGAGTCAGTCCTACGATCATGAGATACGTGACCGACCCCATGCGAAGAACTACCCTCCCCTTTATTCTAGTCTAGATGTCAGAAGCAAACGAAAATGAGACAAAAAAGTATCGAATATCGGGTATCGTTCGTTCATGCCTCTTCCAAACAAACCTTCCAAGTCCCCGTAATCCCTCCCTGCCTTATATAAACGCAATGCTGCCTATCTCCCCCTATCTCCCCCTGAAGTACTGCGGTAAACAAACAGAGGATGAACGAAAGCAAAGAACCGAAAACAAAGAATGTCCCTTCATTGGCTCTGCTTTGAGGCCAAGATCATGCATGACACAGAGGAGATGTTCCTGACGTTACGTGGAGAAGATAACCTCCCAGTTAAAGCCACCGTTTTCTTCCACCTGACCACCCAGCGTGGCATAAACGAACAGTCTCGAGTTAGGTTGCCATCAGCAACACAACAATCCCTTTTTATCCAAACAACAAACGAACCCCCCATGAACCTCATCCCCTAGCTACCGCCCACCCAGTTGTTTCGTGATAACCCTCAGCAACACCACCGCACCAGTGGTAAGGGACGCCTACAACCCAGATCAACGTTTACCACGTTCCTCCCCCACGGGAAGGACGTTCCTTCATCTGCGAGAACATTCAATCCCGCAGAGCCGAGGAATTCAGCTCGATAACCCAGAGAGTAGGCAGTCACTGTGCCACGGGAGCGCCGATGGTTGTCCCCTAAAAGATCTCAAAACAACAGGGCAAGCGTAGTTAGGCGTAGGGGAGGACGGAAGTCATCGCAAAAGCAAATGGGCCAAGCCAAAAACATCAACAACCAATCAATCAAAAAATATGGTATCTAACCAACCCAGAAACAGAAACATGAGAAGAACGCCGCAACCCCATGCCTTTCCCATTATTCATTCACTTTTTACTTTCCCCTCCACCTCCCATTCTAAAACCCCCTATACCCCCCACTCACTCCTCCCGCTCCCCCTCCTCCCCCGGGCCCTCTCGGCCCTCCACCCACCGGCGAATAAGGCTTATACCCCGGATACCCCGCCGCTCCTCCCTCATCCTGCCCTCCCATACCTCCTCCTTGCTGCTGTCCCATCCCCGGTTGCGGCCTGGAATTAACCCCGCTACTAAAATCAAATCCACCCCCACCACCGCCACTACCACCACTGTTCCCTCCCAAGGTATTCTGACCTCCCATGGTATTATTCCTCACCGGAGGTTTAGGCAACGGCCCCGTCGGCGCTGGGGAGGGTGTTGAGCGCATCATGTCACCGTAACTAGCTGCGTTGTTCCCTCCAAAGGTATTTTGCCTCTGTTGCTGACTGCTGCCCTGGGAGTATGGCTGGTTTGAATAGCTGTCATACCCGCCCCCTGTGACTCCCGTTGATTGAGGAGCGGGAGAGTAGTGTCTAGGTCCACCGAGGGTTGATTGAGGAGCGGGAGAGTGATATCTTGGCCCACCGAGGAAGGAGTCATCGCCTGCCATCGCCTGGTTATTGCTGGATCCCCCGTACCCAAGACCGTTGAGTTGTTGCTCGGGAGCTGGCGACCGGCGGGTCATTGGATTCTTGGGGTATGGTATTGTGTTCGTGGCGGCTGGTGGTGAGAGGACGCGGTTAGGTCCCGTACTTCCGGCTGCCATGCCCATGCCCGCGGCTACGCCACCGGCGGCCAGGCCGTAGGGCTTTTGTTGGGAACTGCCGTAACCGCCTTGGTTGCCGGAATTGTAGTTATCGTAGGGTGAGGTATCGTAAGGCGAGGCGGGGCTATTGGTGCTGGCACCGTAGGAATCGTAAGTGTTGTTTCGTGCGGAATCGTAGGTGTTGTTTCGTGTGGGTTCGCCGTAGCGGCCGTAGGCATCTTGTTGTTGATTGCCGTAGCCACCTCCGGGGGCATTATACCCTACGTTGCCTACGGCGGCGGGGCCCATGGCTGATGCGGCCATGCCGTAGGGTGATGGAGAGGAAGACTGGCCGTAGGGAGAGGCCCGAGGCATCTGGTTGTACCCTTGGGCGTTTTGCTGGCCATAACCACCGTTGTTTGCGTAGAAGCCGTTATTACCAGCCGGGACACCATACGGGCTCTGCTGACCCCCTGGTGGTGGGCTGGGTCGTGGTGTTGTTCCTCGTCCTGGCCCCGCTGCTGGAATAGCAGCCGCTGCACCGGACATAACCGCAGCCCCGGCCCCGGCCCCGGCACTGGCACTCTGGGCAGTCTTCTCCTCCGGCTTCTTCAACTGATCCAGCTCCACAGCCTCCTCTTCCATCAACACCTTCTTGCTCCCTGCGCCCTCCCACTCCGGCATAGCGGGTAGCGAATCGCCCATCGTCTGTCTCTTCTTATCAACCTCAAACACAGCATACTGAGGTTCGGATGCCTTGGTATTATACGAAGGCTCCGAGTATGATGGCGCTGGACGGCTACCGAAGCCGTGGTCCATAGGCTCCGCAGCCTTGTAGCCCTGATCGGGTGGAACGAAAGGAGCGTCGAGGTACTTATGTTTGCGAGAGCCGGGAGGATCGCAGCAACCGCAGCAGTTTCCGCAGCATTGAAGGCATCGGAAGCACTCGCAACAGCAGGAGAGACCGCAACAGAGGCATCGGCCTATGCACCAACATACCGCGAAGATGACGACTCCGGCGAAGATCATGAGCCCGATGGCGGTCCATCTGTGGGAAGGTTAGCCCGTGTTATCTCGGCGGCAGCATTGCCTTGTCAGGGAAGAAAAGTTCGGATGGACGTACTTGCAGTAAGCAGCCTGCATACAATTGTCCCAACTCGAAAATGCCGTCTTAACGTCGTTGAACTCCTGGACGACATCTCTTCGTTGGAGAGCCGGTTGCACGCTGCGCACCAGCAAGTTCACAAATCCATCCACGATCCCCCCCTGGACGCTCCTCCTCATAGCCACGTCTATTGCAGGCATTTTGCCGGTTCTGTTTATATTCCCTGCAAACTCGGAAGGATATTGTATGATTCGGTGCGAATCTTGGACAGGCCGGAGTGATCGACGACCTGTCCAATCGGTAAAAAGTTGGTATCGATGAAAAAAAAGACTCTATTGCAGTCGCCACTAATCTCTCATTGTTTTGCGCGTTCTTTTCCGATTGTCGTCCAAGTTAGTGATGTGATGTTCGACTCGTTGTTCTAGTTTCTAGTTGCGAAGATGGGCGCGATGGGTATCTTGGAATTCGATGAATCGTTGTCGACAATAAGCTACCAATGGCAAAAGAAAAGAATGTATCTTGCGTGCGAAGCTGAAAGGAATGAACAGCGCGCTTGCGTGCAGAAAATGGGTATCGCAAAAAGAATGTGTTGTCTACAGTATACCGATACTGCCCGAATGCGTCGTTCGTTCGAAGATGGCGAAGTCGAAGTCGAAGGCGAAAGTCGTCGGTCGTCTGCCGTTAAGCGCGAGCGGCGAGCGGCGAGCGGGAGGAATGAGCAATCCAAATCCAACCTGAATCAAAACCCGAATACAATTGGGCAAGGCGACTCGAAGGATGAATAGTACAGTATCATCCAGCCGTATCACCAGGTTGGACGAGACGGTCGCACAGGTTGGGGAGGATGTCGCACTCAGACTGGTCGTCTCAGATTAATGTTGAAACCAGACAGACGCGGCGCAGTAACGGTAGCAATAGACAGCGGCCAGTAGTGACAGACGGGAGGTGAAGGAAGGAGAGGACGAGGAGAAACGACTACCGACGCCAAAAAGGGGGCAGTGTAGTGTAGTACGTTCCCTCTAGAGGCCAAGAAGCGAACCCGGACCGCGGAACCTGCTAACGACGCTCGGGAAGGAAGGCGTAAAAAGATGAAAAGATTGATTTGTGCCTCGCTGCATGTGGGAAGGGGTAGGTCTAAAAAGGCAAAAATGCGGGTGAGTGGTCTTCGAATGACCCGCTTGTTCCTGTTCGTCTTCTACAACCCCGGTTCTGCTGCAAGGTACGGACGAGCTTTGATGGGCTAGGAACGGGGAAATGCCAGGGGTGACAAGAGGGGACAAGGACGGGCAGTGGACTGTTCTTGGGTGGGATTTGCTCACCAGGGTCCTCTCTTCGTCCGCTGGGTCGGTGGTGAAACACCAGGCTAATGCGCCTTGAATTTGCGCGATTTGCGCGATTCCCACGGGCAGTTTGGGGCTATCGTGGTCCGCATCCGGTAAAGTGATGCCGGTGACCGGAGATGTCGATGTGATGATCTGTGATGATCTGTGGTGTTTTCTACGAGGAATGTACATGTACAATCCCTTCTCAAGAGTCCCACGTGTTGAAGTTGCAATTCGCAATCGCCAGCAAATGCTCGCTACTTACCGAAATAAGAAAGCCGCGAGAAAAAGGACCACGGAGGGCCATGAGCATTTGTACACTACACAGCCCTCTTGCCATCTCTTGGCCTCGCCTTAGAGGCAAATACCTATGCAAGTATCAGTTCACATCACCTGCGGGCTGATTCGCGCGTGTGCTTTCACAGAAACCGGATGAACCTGTCGCCCACTACGCAAGCACAAGTCCGTCAAAGCTCACGGCCACGGGCAACGCCGCAACCATCGCCGCCTTCAGCCCCTCCCATTCGAGACGCACGACTGGGGAACAGAGAAACGCTAGGAAAGTGGAATCCATCCATCCGCGGACGGGACTCGCGGGAGCTGGAGCTGGAGGCCTGTCGGGATTTTTGCCGCTTCTCGCTTCCAAAGCTTCCCAACGGCTTATCCTAGCCTTGCAGTGATGAGCCTGGCAAGGACTTGCAAGATGGGACTTGTGATCGATGCGCAACTGAGTCGAAGGTTGCAAAGAGCGGGGTGCAAGATTGCGATGGACCGAATGATGGACCTTCTTGGAGGCTTGCTTGGAGGAGACATCGTCCGCTTCTCAGGTGCAGGGGGGCAGTGGTGATGTGCGTGCGTGCGCGCGCGCGACGAGGGATAGGTAGGTAGAAGCTTGTAAAATGCCATCTTGTGATGCTGATGCGCGCGATGAGCGGGCAGTGTATGTGTAGATAGGTATTCCCAGCGATGTTGAAGCTGCGAAAGATCGTCATGTGTATTTGGGTCGCGATATCGCTTGCAGGGATTCGGAGAGGAAGTGAACGCGGGCGAGCAAATCATCAGGTGATGCGTTATTACGACGGGACTGGAAGTGCCAGATGCTGTCAGTCAAAGCTCGACGGAGCTCAGCCAAAAAGAGCAGAAGAGAAGTACGGGTTAGGGTTATCTATACCCAGACAGCCTGCAGGCCCCCTCACCTGACCTCACCTGTCCTTATAAGCTGACCATCCGGTGCAGGTAAACAACCAACAAACCAGAAATGGTCACGTAGCGGAGTGGTTACCGCGATGCTCTTGTGAGTCTTGACCCCGAAGATACCTTCTCCAAAGTGTTTGTCCCATACTAACACACGCAATTAGATACCTCCAAGCCTTTGGAAGTTATGCATAGGTCCTGGGTTCGACCCCCAGCGCGACCACGGTTTCTAATTTTTTTGCTACTTTTTCCCCTTCGCTTGATTTCCATTTGTTTCCTTCCTCCTTTCCCAAGCATCTCAACCCACAAGACCTCCCGCTCCGGTATCTCGACTCTGGACTCGGAGTGGACAGCTTCTTATCGTTCGACGTAACCCGCCTTTTTGTCTTATCGCTTCGCTTGGATGGTGTCACTGCCAAGGGTATCCCGGTAGTAGCTCCGTCCTCCCATCCCGATGTCCACGGCGGAGGAGTTGCAACACCTCACTGTCGATGTCTGCCATGGAGGTTTATCTTCACATGCATTTGCAATCCCTTCAGACACAAATGCATTATCCATCATTCATCTGTATGTTCATTTCGCTTATCTGGAGAGCCTAATGCATTGTGTATACTGACTTCCAGATCCCAGCTTCCGAGTGCTATCTCTGAGCCGGTCTTAATTCATGCTCTATTACACATCTAGACTCCCCCCGGTTTCAAGACAAACCGAACCCAAGCTCCCCATTTCGCTATTCTCCGCTTAGTTGTACTGGGCATAGGCCGCAGTAGAGTTAAACTTGAGGTTGCCCTTGATGACCTTGTCCACCGCACTCAAGAAATCCTTCTCCGACGCCACCTTCCTGCGCGCACGAATGGCGAACATGCCCGCCTCTGTGCAAACACTACGCAACTCGGCACCCGTCGCGTTCGGGCACAGGCGAGAAATGAGCTCCCATCGGATATCGCGCTCAACCGACATGCTCTTGGCGTGAATGCGGAGAATGTTGGCACGACCCTCGAGATCGGGAAGAGAGAACTCGATCTTGCGGTCGATACGTCCGGGACGCATCAGGGCGGGATCCAGCGTGGAAGGACGGTTAGTAGCGAACATAACCTTGATGTTGCCACGGGCATCGAAACCATCCAGCTGTGTAATAAGCTCCAACATGGTACGCTGGACTTCGTTGTCACCACCCGCGCCGTCGTCGAAACGGGCTCCACCAATAGCATCGATTTCGTCAAAGAAGATAATGCAGGCCTTCTTGGTGCGGGCCATCTCGAAAAGCTCGCGGACCATACGAGCACCCTCACCGACGTACTTCTGCACCAGCTCGGAACCAATGACACGGATAAAGGTGGCGTCTGTCCTGTTGGCAACGGCACGAGCGCAAAGCGTCTTACCGGTACCGGGAGGACCGTATAGCAGGGCGCCCTTCGGGGGGTCGATACCGAGGTTGACGAACCGCTCTGGCGACAAGAGAGGCATCTCAACCACCTCGCGTAGCTTCTCGACCTGTTCCTTGCAACCACCGACATCGCCGTATGTGACGTCAGGCTTTTCCTCGACCGTCATCATGGTAACGCTCGCATCGATCTTGGGCGGCAGCGGAAGGAGAATCTGATACTTGTTTCTGTCGACGCCGACGCGCATTCCTTCTTCGATATCTGTCGGGCTGACTCGCTCGCCCAGCTGGACAACGAACTTGGCGATCTGCTTGACGTTGATGACGTACTTGCTCTTCGATTCGTCCTTCTCGTCAGGGATGATCTTGGTGCACCGCGCTACCTGAAGCGGTTGCTCTTCTGACATGCGCTGGCGGTCGGCTGCCACATCCCAAAGGTGAGGAGGCGCAAGGCCGGTATCTGATTCCTGTAGACCAAAGTATCGCGGGTCAGCTGGATGCGCTTCGCGGTTTGTAGGCCAGGCAAAGGAATGACTAGCATACCTTGACACCAATCTTCTCGTCCACGCTCTGCTGCTTCTCCTTTATTTGCTGTTCTAGCTTCTTGATGGCAGCACCGTAGGGCGCGGCGCCGTATGTCTTGAGGACCTGGATATCCCTTGACGGGGGTTAGACGACTCGTTCGTTGTGATGACGGGCGCTTTTCGGGCGGCAACATACTCGTCTGAGAGGGGGGTGATCTTCTTCTCCTCGATTTCATCGTCGCCAAACGTTTTCCTGTACTTCTCCCAGTTTTGACCCGTGGCAGAAGGCTATTCCAGGTATTAGATTTGTAAAAGTGGCGGCGGCTTCTGGTAGGGCGACTGCAAGCATACCATGATGACGGCGGGTGGGAATGACGCTTCCCGTTTGGACTAAGACGAAGAAGGGTGGATTATCGGAGGTCGGGGGGTAGATGAATAAAGTCGCGATGGCGCCCGTCAAGAGTTTGTTCGGTGTCGGGTCGTTCGTGGGGTAGAGATCTCGACGCGGGTTTGATAAGGTGTGTCGAGTTAGGTTGGTTTGATGGTGTTCAGTGAGTGCTTGAAGTGATGGAGATGGTTCGTCAAGGTCCAGTAAGGTCGGAGACACAACTGCCACTGACAGAGGGTCGAAGCTCAACTTGTTGCCGTAATCCATGCGCTGCCTTGCGGGCGAGGGAGCTACGGGTGGGTGCCACATTGACAGCGCCTAACCCTATCTGGTTAGACCGCGTAAGTTACAGCGCCGCAGTACCTTTTCCACCGCCCACCGCTCAGCAGCAGCCGACAGAAAATTACCACCTGCCAGCCCACCTTTGCGCCCGCGCCAGCACTTTACGGTCCCGCAGTGGAAACATTGGTACGGACGGTGTGTGTTTTTGGCCCATTGATTCCAGACCAGCAAAGAAGGAGAAGAGGAGAGCTCTGCCTAACAACACAACACCCAGCGCAAGCCGATTCAAACTGTCAACTCGAATTTCCGGCAGTTTCTGACCCATCCGACCTCTATCTTCCCATACTTCATCCCAAATACCAGGTCACAGCTTGCACCATGGCGACTGCACCGGTAGCTACTCACACGACGAGCAATGCGACTTTCAGGGTGCGTCCCGCTTTTTGGAACCTGACCCCTCGAAAGCTCCAGGAGGGATGAAGCTGTGGCAAAGCCAGTTGCTGATACCCCACGATGTAAACAGGACAAGGAGAAGCCCATCGCCGTTCGCTCGTCCAACATTGTCGCCGCCAGAGGTATGCATACATTTTACACGTAATGTTGTCTTGTGGTGCTAATACGGACATCCCAACCAGCCGTCGCCGATGCCGTCAGAACGTCGCTGGGACCGCGGGGTATGGACAAGATGATCAGGAGTGGAAAGGGGGAGACCATCATCACCAACGACGGCAGCACAATGTTGAACAGCATGTCGGTCATGCACCCCACAGCCAAGATGCTCGTCCAGCTGTCGCACGCCCAAGATGTCGAGGCCGGTGATGGCACAACCTCGGTCGTCGTCCTTTGCGGTAGCTTGCTGGGTGCCGCCGACAGGCTACTAGGCAAGGGCATCCACCCCTCAGTCATCTCCGAAGCTTTCCAAAGAGCCGCCGCCGCTGCGGTAGACGTCCTCCACGACATGTCGCAACCCATCGCCCTCACAGATACCGCCTCCCTCCTCCAGGCCGCCAACACTTCGCTCTCCTCCAAGATCGTGTCACAATACTCCAACCTCCTCGGCCCCATGGCCGTCAACGCAGTCACCAAGACGATAGATCTCAAGACCGCCGAGAACGTCGACCTCAAGAACATTCGCATAGTCAAGAAGGTCGGCGGTACGATCGAGGACAGCGAGCTGGTTGATGGTCTCGTCCTTACACAGCCCGTCATCAAGAGCGCTGGTGGTCCCGTCAGGATGGAGAAGGCCAGGATCGGTCTCATTCAGTTCCAGCTCAGCCCTCCCAAGCCTGATGTGCGTATACCTCTTCAACTATTACAAACCTTCTTTGTCCCATTACTAACAAGCTGTTTCACAGATGGAAAACACCATCTCCGTAAACGACTACCGCCAGATGGACAAGATCGTCAAGGAAGAGCGCACCTACCTTCTCAACATGGTCAAGAAGATCAAGAAAGCCAAGTGCAACGTGCTCTTCATCCAGAAATCCATCCTCCGCGATGCCGTCAACGACCTGTCCCTGCACTTCCTCCAGCGCCTCGGCATCCTCGCCGTCAAGGACATTGAGCGCGACGAGGTTGAGTTCATTTGCAAGTCGACCGGCTGCAAGCCCATCGCCGACATCGACTCCTTCACCGAGGACAAGCTCGGCAGCGCCGACCTGGTCGAGGAAGTCAACTCCTCCGGTTCCCGCATGGTCAAGGTGCTCGGCACCAAGTCCGCCGGCAAGACTGTTTCCGTCGTCGTCCGCGGCGCCAACAGCCTCATCCTCGACGAGGCCGAGCGCTCCCTTCACGACGCCCTCTGCGTCGTCCGCTGCCTGGTCAAGAAGAAGGCGCTCATCGCCGGTGGCGGTGCCGCCGAGATCGAGATCGCCTCGCAGCTTGCCAAGCAGTCGCGTGCCCTGAGCGGCACCGAGGCCATCTGCTGGAAAGCATTCGCGGACGCCATGGAGGTGATCCCGACGACGCTGGCGGAGAACGCGGGTCTGAACAGCATCAAGGTGGTGACGGACCTGCGCCACAGGCACGAGAACGGCGAGAAGAATGCAGGTGTGAGCATCAAGAGCGGTGGTGTCAACCCGAATATCGCCAAGGAGAATGTTCTGCAGCCGTTGTTGGTCAGCACGAGCGCGATCGAGCTGGCGGCGGAGACGGTGAAGATGATTCTCAGGATTGATGATATTGCTCTTAGCAGGTAGATGTACCAAGGGTAGGGGAAGACAAAAAAGAAATGAAATATGGAGGTAGAAATCATATGTGTAACATGTACATATTGTAATTAATGGTTCTGCATGAACATTTGTTGCATCGCTTCGGTTAGAAGGTCGTGACTTGTGATCTTATGCCTTAACGAAGTAACTGTAGAAACGTTCTCTGAGAATCAGTGGTTGGTTGGTTGGCCTTGGAGCTTATACTAAATAAGCCAAATTACTTTCAAGAACATTACTACCGTACGTAGTACACGCATTTTCTCTCAAGCATTCATTCATTGCCTTGGGCCATGCATGCCATGAGACCAAACAGCCCCGACCCTTATGTATGCTCGGTAGGTATATTGATCATTCTCTTCACTCAGCTAGCTACCTAGAGGAGCCTACCTAAAGGTATCTAGTATATTTCATTCCCATGGCCCATGCCCCATTCTCGAGAATCAGGTCCCATTCAATGTTCAAGAGGATCCATAGAGAGAGGTATAGTAATACCATTATATCCATCCAGTCGGTCAGTTCCTAACGAACGAACGAACAGGTTTGGTTTGGTTCAATTCAGTTACATACATACATACTATACCTACTCATCAGGTAAGGTACATTTGTCCATCCACATTGATGAATGAATGAATGGATTTGAGTTGAGACAGTGACAGACGTTATTCAGCAAGCTTGCTGTTTCTTAGTTGGATGTTGTTAACGACGGACGGACGCTGTTGAGTTTCTCTTTAACCTTTGATTAGCTGAGTAGACTGTAGAGAGAGTCAAGAAGGGAACTCGGACGGACGGAAAGAGAGGGAAGTAAAGAGAGGCAAGTAATGAAAGAGAGTGAAGAGATGGTGAAGAAATGGTGAAGAGATGGCGAAGAGGATGTGAAAAGGGGAAGTGAAGAGAGGAAGTGGAAAGGGGAAGTGAAGAGATGGAATAAGAAGGAGAGTGAAGGAGGAAGTGAAAAGAGAGAGCAAATAAAGGGTGTGATATCTGTCTTGAAGGGTTGTTCAAAATAGTTCCCTCTCATTCATGATTCATCCCGTCCATCTGTTCGCTTGCATTTCAATTCATGGCTAGTGCACATGTTATTCTAATACCTGCCTGTGCAAGTTCATATGTATCCTTTCACGATGGTTGATTGATTCTTCTTTGCTACGACCTCATTGTATTCTCATAGTCGTACTCAAACATACACCATCAGTCTTTCTTCCTATATACATGCGGGCCTGTCTGTATGAACCTCCAACGCCATATCATGCTAGTAGTGTAGGACCTTCGTCCAAATCTCGTAGAAGTCTAGCGAGACCTCGTTGCCATGGTTGTTGGATCAACTACAAACCAATCACTCCAAATCCATGTTTCACATGCTTCGGGTACTCTAAACTATTCGTCACTCTTGTCCGCCCCTCACTCACCCTGAGCTTAGCCTACCCTAGGCTTTATCCTGGGCAGGCAAGGTCCTTTGGTTGAGTCCAAGACCAAGCTTTCCCCATGTGGTGAACTTGCCCCTTTTCTGTGAAGGAAGACTGTTCGTTCATGGTGACAACTAGTAGCATGCCAGTGGTACCACCGGATCCCTAGTAGTATGTTCATGTACTTCCAGTGCTTGAGATACTCGAACTCCTCCTCCTCCTCCTCCTTCATCCACCATCATAGGTAGATCCAACCTACAATTAAGCTGTCTGTTGGTTGTCCCATATTCTGCGGGTCGCGATTACGTATACCAGATTAGATGTCAAAGTGGATGTCGCATGTCCATGATTTGCCCGACATTCAGCTTCCTCATCGCAGATCTCCATACCTCTTGTGCCCTTTCTTCCGTAAAAGCGAAGCCCTGGTTGATGGTGCCCCAACCCTACGGTTACCGTCCGTTGGCATGAAGGGGCATAGGCGTTATATAGCTTCCAGTTTCCGGCTCCTGTGTTGATGAAGCTTGAACCGGAGAAAATGTCTTCCAAAGTTCCTTCCCTCAGCTTACAATAATCCTGGTAGGGAAGAGAGCATTCTGCAATGACCAGGGGATAACAGATTCCGACGCTCTCCCATCCCTCCATACAATACCATTTCCTTCCTTTCGCGCCGGAGTCCAACGCTCGGATATCGTTAGGCCAGTGACATAGCCGTTGTTATGTCATCCATCTTCCTCGCGGCCGAATGACAGCCGATGCTAAAGAAGTCCTTAATCCATACGCGGGGACGGTTTGGGTTGTCGGTCAAACTGTTCGTTTCGGTTCGTCGAGATGTGTGTCAGCCCCCAAACGAAGGTAAACAGCCAAAACACACCACATCCCCATTATCACCTCTTTCCTCGCAACACTGTCCGCATATCGTTTCCCTGTGGCCGTTGGCATGCCAACCAGGCGTCGATCTTGGCCTTTGGCTTTCCTTCTCAGCCAACGCGTCGTGGTCCGCTTCTGCCTCTGCGTCCGCATCCACCATTGTGAAGGAGTTTCCAGGACTCGAACTCGCCAAGGGGATATCGTGAGTTTGCGCTTCTTGTTCTCCGGTATCGGGATGTCGTTTTTGCTGATGAAAACTTGATGTCCATCCGGGACACTGCCTCATGCATACATAACATGTGCGCTGGCCGCATCCTTGGCAATCGGCGTACGAATCCAGGTCGGCCTTCTTGCTCGGTTTTCGAAAGCAGATATGACAGCGGTCTAGACATTTAACCTTGGACAACAAAGCGTGTTGTTTCTGGTGGTGGGGGTGGGGGTGGGAAGCGGAAGTTGGAGAGTTGGACTTGGCTCGCATCCCGTGATGGCTGTCCTCTCGGTGGTGAACGTCATCGGAGATGGATATGCGCTGTTTCTTGTTGATGGCAATGGGTTTTATCTTGCGCAGGGTAGGCGGGTAGGGATGAAGTGCGGTGGGATTCGCATAGGAAGATTTGTCGGCTAGGATGCCGTGTGTGGTGTCGAGGACTGGGTGGGAGCTGGTGTAGAGGGAGGTCGGATTAGCAAGCTGGAGTGGCGATGGGTAGTTTGACGTGTAGTCCGCATACAATGGGATCTGGATGTTACCCGAAGTGTAGGAATTCTCGATATCATCATCTCGCCTCCTCTTCTTGGCCGAGGGGATCCTCTCGTGGGTGACGGAGGGCATAGCGCTCTCCCGGTGTTCGAACACGGCTTGTTGTTGTCGGGGTGGTTGCAACGCGGCTAGGTTGAGAGCGCGTGTGGATGATATGAGCAGACTTTTATATAGTTCAAATATTACAGAATGAAAATGTTGCCATGCCAAACTTAAGCCAAGAAGAAGGAATGATGGAGGGAAAGAGAAACGGTAGGTCGAAGCTCCCGTCGAGGTTGTGAAAAGTGGGGCAGAGGCGACGATGCGATTCCAGCCCTGCAGTGCAAGTGTGTTGTCGGTAGAGGTACCTGTGGAAACGCCAAGATTACCATTAGTTCACTGTCCCTGAATTTGAACTTTTTCCCATGAAACACCACTAATTGTACACTAGCGCATCGTGGGTTGTAAGTGGCATTTCAACGGTCGTGAAGATGATTTACAAGCTGTGTTTAGATGTTCACCAAAGATGTCCCAGCCAGATCTCGGCTAGTCCTGATACCTATGCCCAGTGACCTTCTGGATCAACACGGCAAACCTCGTTCGCCAATGATTTCCACTTTCTTGACCGATTGGGCGCGTTCGAAAGGCGTGTCGCCGTGCGCTGAGTAAGAGCCAAGATAATAGCCAAGACGCTCTTGGCTTCTAGGTCTAGAGTGACTTGGCTTTCAACGGCTCCCTTATTCCGGTCGGGAATCCCAGTCCGATGTCCTTGTCCACGAGTCGGAGTTACCAGTCGGTGCTCGATGTCAAGAGGGTGGGGGCCGCACAGAAAAAGGGGCTAGGGGACAAAGTAAACAAACCTTGTGTATGTCCATTTTGCCGTGATAGGGTTGCAAAAAGACGACAGAGTTACTCCGGAGGTTACAATCCTTGTGCAGTTACCCCAGACCGAGGGCTTCATCGCCAACCGCGGGTAGGGTATGTGGTGACAAGAATGGCGAGGCATGATGGAGATGCAGTCATGTTCATCGTGACAACCTTGCGAGAGGTTGGTCACTTGGAGCCTTTTGGTCCAGGGATAAGTGCACATCGTTGTTTCATGGCCCCGTCCTGTCCTATTGTCTTATCGCACTTTAGCGGGATCCCGATAGCTGCTAATCCCGATAATCCCGTTGTCGGAAAGCGATCGGGAATCGGGACGGATATCCAGTTGTGTCGGGATACCAAGATGGGAGATGCAAATTGGCGGAAATGAATAATAATGAGCCACGTTGCCTTCTCTGCGATAGTGTTTGCATATATACCGTAGGACAATAGGGTTAAGGCCTAATATTGGGAGAAAAGATTGAAGATGCTATTTCACAAACACTCGGGCCGTTGCTGCTGGGCTCCTTGGGCGCGTAAGCGCGCTGTGTTTGGAAGGATTCGCGAATTGATCATTGCTCGTTTCGATGTGCGTGCAGCGCAACTCACTGCACTCTGCAGGACAAGTCGTGCGTTGGTGCCAGCTGACCAGGTGGAAGGAATCGGTCAAAAACCACAGTCCAGAGTGCAGCCACTGACCCCGACTGGTGGCGTCACGTGGGCAGGCTAGGCAGAAAGGAAGCAGCCCCACCCGCCTGGCTGGCCGCTTATCGAACTTTCTCCTCATCCCTCCCGCGTCAACCCGTCCAGTTTCGCATCAGCCTCACTCATCTCTTTCGCCATTTCCACTCTGCACTTGAACACCACCACCACAACTCCAGCTTCGTCGCCTGAAACGCCGCCTCCCCCTTTGAACATTCTACCCATCAACAACACTTAGTTTCCCCGAGTCGAACCCTACCAGTATCGACATCGAGATATGAGTCGCGCCAACAAACTTGGCCCTGAAGTGAATCGGTGAGTCCTGACTCTTGAGTCCCTTTGCGGTCACCCTGCTGCCCACTGGTGTCCTATATCGCCTGCCCGCCCGTGGCCTGTACACACACCTTGCCTATACCTACAGCTACTTGCTACATTCCCTATACGACCCTCCATCAATTGCCCTCCTGTCCTACCCTACGTCAATGACTAACCCCTGGCATCTATACAACAGAGCTTTGTTCGTAAAGAATCTAAGGTACGCCATCGCCTGCCTCGCTGTCGTCAAGGTGATGGACATGTCATGGACTAACATGTCTCGACAGCTACAACGTAACTCCGGAGGAGCTCTTCGACCTCTTCGGAAAGTACGGACCTATCCGGTATGGCATCCTGTCCCTGTCCATCATTATGTCGTCCTCCCACTGACACATACATATATAACTATAGTCAAGTTCGCCAGGGCATTGCGAGCAACACAAAGGGCACTGCCTTCGTTGTCTATGAGGACGTAATGGATGCGAAGCAGGCGTGCGACAAGTTGAATGGTTACAACTTTCAGAACCGCTATCTTGTTGGTATGTGTTGTCTCTGACCTCAGATCGTCGCCATGGTGTGGGTTCGCTGACCGTTATGCAGTACTATACCATCAGCCCGACAAGATGAACAAGACAAAAGAGGACCTCGATGCCCGCAAGGAGAATCTAGAACGCATCAAGCGGCAACACGGTATCGATTGACAGTTAGACGGGCCTACGGACAGCCTCCGAATTCGACAACGATCGTCTGGAGGCCCGTCTTCTATGAATACTTCCTCCTCCAAGACCAGGGCGGCGCCGAGCACGACGGCTCCGAACACACCGGCTTCGAGTAGACCATTACCCTCGGCTGCTTCGAGCAGATCGTCGCCGCCGGGACCGACCCGAAAGAAGGACAGGTCACTGTTGACCTTCCACGCGCGGAGCCCCATCCCTCACTTCGTGCGCAAGCTGCTTCCCACCGTGCCAGAGTGCGCCTAAACGACAAACCCCTGTTATCACAAATCGGATCCCCCAGTGTACGAATGACAACAGAAGAGTTTCACGAACGACGCGCAGTATCTCTCGTACACGCGGCCGGATTCGGCTCTGGCTATAGGCTTTGTGTTGCCTTTGCCATACTCCACTCATCACGAAGCCTCTTACCGAAACATCATACATTATCATTAAACTCGTTTTCTCACGGATCGATTTGTTATTTTTGCGCGGGGGAATTAAACGGGGTTATAGGTGTGATGGTTTGATGGACTTTTTTGCTTTTTAAACTCTTTTACGTGGGGCTCGAGCTGTAAAGCCCCTGGGCGCGCGCAATGCTTACAATGGCCGCTTTGCTGCTGGCCTTCCTTTGCTCCCCTGTTGTGTTTATCCTAGGGGAGGATTGCATTATGACTTTCCAACTACTGAACTGGCATTGGGATGCGGGAACAAATGAATTGATGGCGACACAGAACCGTCACGGCGTAAGAAGCCGCGGGAGGAGATTGCGACGAGATAATTGCAAACTAGTCATTACCCATTGGTCACTGCATTTGGGAGTGTTGGGGTGGTCCCTTTGTTTGGTCAGACACTCGCTCAGAATTCACCTATTTCTTGCAACCTCGGCGGTATTCGTCCCCGTCCGTGAACCTTGATAGATTTTCTCTCTGCGACACAAACAACAACACTCGGCACAATGATATCACATAGCCAGATGTAAAATGACGTCTGCTCGTCGGCTAAGTCTACGTGACGCATGTACATTTGATGTTGAAGCCTGTGATGCTTCTTAGCGCGCGGCCGTTAGGCGCTTGATATGGCGGTACATATGCATCTAAGCCAACTGCTTTCGCCACAGCCAGCCAGTATATGTCCGTTTTTGCCTACGTCGGTGATATCAAACTGAACGATAAGCATCTTGTGGTAACACCCCTCCAACACGAGATTCACAACGCGCAGTTGACAACAGATTGATTCCAGTCAAGACACTCAATCTGCCATCCCAGGTCCCTCGGTTGCACCAAATGCCCGCATCACGACCCTTCCACAGCCATTTATCTCAACTCCTCAGTTCATCTACATCTGCCATCCCGACGACGCCTAGAAAATCCGGATTGTGGCTGAAATGGCCAAAACTAATGTCAGAAGCAAATAGCGGAGAGCGGAGCCGCCGTGCAATTAGGTAAGTTGTGGATCTTGAAACCCGTCCTCCAGTGGAGCCTTCAGGCAAGTTAAAATGCTCCACTGTAAGGCCAAATAAGTGCGGGCGGCCAATGGTAGGTCGAGGATGCGCCTACCTTGACAGAACAATGCTCCATCCAACTGGCCCATGACGGTACGGGACCGCTGTGCATCGCCTCCTGGACTAACTTCCATTGTACACGAACAGGCGGCCCCTCACCTCTCTTGGAGATCCGATCTTGGTTCTTGCTTCCAGTTTGACTCGAGTGAACCAAGGCTTTGTTGGCGGCTGTGATACGCGACATTTGTGGTCTCTTTCAATCTTTTTCTCATTTTCCCGGTTTGGAAATACACAAAACTTCACATGCGATTTGGAAAACCGATAATCAATATCAAGCCCTCGAATGCGACTGAATGCGCTTGGCGTCATCTTCTCAACTCAACGTTTCAACGTTTCAAACAAGTGGAAAGCCTTGGATTTAACAACCGAACGGCTGAAACTTGACAAGCCCACTTCAAGTTCTTTCGGACCTCGCAGCAGCAGGCAGTACCGTGACCTACAACCACCTTTCCACCATACAGAGTTGAACGAAAACCATCACCACGAGACGAGTGTACCTCAAGCCGCGTGAACCATCTGACCTTTGTACGACACACACCACACGTCACCGTGTTCGAGCGCCCCTCTTCTTCTGTCTAGAACGAGTCTCTTGCGACGCCTCCCGACAACACAGAAGAAACCTGTCTTGGAAATATCCACGACCAACTTTTTCTCCAACATACACACACACGCTTAAAAGTAAATGTTTTCTCCAGGAAACGGTGGCCCGCCTCTAGCGCCCGGTCCCGGTCCCCTCAGCGCAATCCCGCATTTATCTTTACATCGGCGCAATGTTGATATCCGCCTTGACGCACCCGTTGTACAAGTAGCCGGCGGTACTCTTCCCTCTCACCACCGCGTGCGCATCGGCACCGTTGGTGGTCTCCGTCGTCGCCTAGGTGGCGAGGCAGCTGCTGGTGTGGATAGCCGTCCCGATTACTTTGTCGATCCTCAAGTAGGCAACGACGACCACGATACCGACGCAAAAGACACGGAACCACAACCGTTCGAAACCTTTCCTCACGTCGTCAACCCACATGCTCCGGCCGGCACCGTTATTTCAGTCACCATGACTCCCACATCTCAACCAACGTCAACACCACAACCAACTTCCCCCACCTCCGCCTCCCCCATGTCTCAACAAACAGACAACAACACCGAATGCCGCCTCCTCGGTCCTTTCGCCATCCTCGTCCAGATTGCCCTCGGCTGCTTGGCTATATCTTCGCTAGTCTACAAGCGCTGGCGCGAACGGCCACAGAGACCGGTGAAGATCTGGTTCTTTGATGTGTCGAAACAAGTATTCGGGAGCGTGTTGGTGCATGCCGCCAACGTTTTCATGTCCATGTTGACAAGTGGCAAGTTTGAGATTAAAGTGTTGGATCCGGTGGCTGTGGCAGTGGGCACCAAGATGGTGAAGCGAGCTGTGGAATATGGGATATTGAATGCGAGAGGTGAAGACGAGTACACGCCCAATCCGTGCTCGTTTTATTTGTTAAATTTGGCTATCGATGTTTGTCTTCCCTTCCCTCTTTCTCACTAAAGCCTTGCTTGCATACTGACAGAAACCAACAAAAAAAACAGACAACCCTCGGCATCCCAATCCTCATCCTCTTAGTCCGCCTCCTCTCCCACGGCCTCACCTATACACCCCTCGGCCAACCTCCCGAGTCCCTCCAATCCGGCAACTACACCCCCCTCCACTCCCCACCCGGCACCAAACCCCGCTGGGGCTGGTGGTTCAAGCAATCCATCATCTACTTCATCGGCCTTTTGGGCATGAAATTCTTCGTGCTCATCATCTTCATGGTCTTCCCCTGGATTTCTCGCGTCGGCGACTGGGCTCTCGGCTGGACCGAGGGGAATGAAAGACTGCAGATCGTTTTTGTCATGATGCTTTTCCCGCTTATCATGAATGCGCTGCAGTATTACATTATTGATTCTTATATCAAGAAGGAGGAGAAGATCCCCGAGGAAGGGGCGGAGAGTGAGGGGCTGGTTACGGGACGGGGTGATGCGGAGGCTGCGGGGGGGGAGGAAAGAAGGGGAAGTGTTTATGATGTCATTAGTGGGAGTGATGAGGGGGGCAACTCTGGCAGCGATGATAGTGATGAGGAGTTGCCTAAGGACAAGGCCGCTGAAGTCGTCGTCGGTAAGAAGGGGGTTAAGACCAAGACCAAGCCCAAAGTGAGGGAAGAGGAATACGATCCAGCGGTGGATGGAGATACCCCGACTGTCATCGGGAGTAGCTCTAGTGCGGTATCCGGTGTGAGCGGGAGTATCAGGGAGGAAAGGATTACTAAGGAGTCTGCGAGTCTGATTTCTCATGACTGAGGAGGGCACTGAGGGGGGCAAGTTGACGGACGGCTCATATTCCCACTCCCTCTCACCGTCTGTCTTGTTTCTTTTTTCTTTGGCTGGGCTCTTACTCCCCTTTTCATCTTTTCAAGAGCGTCACGGTATTTCAGCGAGAGTACTCCCCTGTAAGACGTGTGTAGGAAGGGAAATCATCTTTGTTCTAGTTTTCAACACTCATGCCTGTTAAGGAACTTATGGTAGGAGGAAACAGCATCCATCAATCAGCATTATATACGTTCACTGGGTGGGAAGCCGGGTAGCATTAAGCGTTTCTTTTTAAGTGGTTAGTATAAGGTAGCAAGCAAAAAGAGAAAAGGGTGTTTTGGTTATTCAGAGAACTCGTTCCTTTGTCCTCGTGCGTAGAGGTATCTTCATGGGAGAGAGGTTTACTGGGAGGATAACTGACACTAGGTGTGACTTTGAAAGCTGTGCTCGATGTCCCTACTGAACCTGTCTGCAACTACAATAGAACTTGGTCTGAACACTTGTTTTCTCTCAATATCAAGCTCTTCACTTATCTCTCTTCTCTTGTTACTTCTTTCTTCACTCCTCTGCCCACTCCCTCTTGCCACTGGCTTTTACCATCCATCTCTCTACTTTACGCTCTTTTCAACCAACCTCAACCACACAAATTCCCCGTCAACATACATCAAGTAGCACTTCAGCCCATCATCGATACAAGGTAACACCACCAGCAGCGTGCCCTGCGTTGCATCTCGTCTCGTGCTAGCATTGCAGAATACCCCTTTTATTTGGGCAAACAAATGTATCTGTACGCTCTTCAAGTTTCGATATCTAAAAGGCGAAGTGGTCATCTCGATCATGTCTTCGATGAGGAGTCACGAACGAGCATGACAGCGTTTTCAACAAGCAAGTGATTCTTTGGTCTTGAGTAGTGCAACTTCACTCTTAACCTTTGGTCCCCTGAGCGTGTGTGTGTGTTTCTATCTCCATGTTGGTGTCATGCCGTGGTGGATGAGTTGTACTACCAGTTTGAAATAAGCTTTTGCTTAGTGGACTCGTTGGACTTACTTTAGTTAGTGGACTGGGTATCGTAAGACAGGATTAAGGTACCTACCTTTACGTTTCACCGAAACCTCTGGGTGACGATATGCTCGTGCGAGTAGGTATCCAGAATGGTTGCCGACGAGGTCATATGAGTACCTATAAAACAAGAATGTGCTTATCACCAACCGATTGGACAATCCTCCCTCTACTTACTTACCTAGTACTGGATCCAGCCAACTGTCTTCCTTCCTTCACCCTCTACCCAACTTCCAGTCCGGTTCTTTTAACCTTTTTTTACTATTTACACTTCAGTTTTCCCCCAACCAATCAACTTCATCTCAAAAAGAACCCACATCCATCCATCCAACCAACCGCCACCATGCCTCCCTCCTTCACCACCACCACCACCACCTCCTCCTCCTCCCCCCTCAAAGACACCCTTTCCGAACTCACCTCTTCTGCTTCCTCCTCGAAAGAGAGTCCAAAACTGACGACAAGAATACCTCCACCACCTCCACCTCCCCATCCCAAGACAAAGATGCAGCAGCCTGGACCCAAGCCTCTTCCCAAGCCGCCCGCCGCGCCTACGATGACTACCGCCAAGGCCACTCCTCCTCCCAAGTAGCGCGCGCGGAACTCGAGCAGGCAGCGAGTCCCGCCGCTTCTGCTTATAAGGGCAGTGGAGGAAAATTTGATGCGAAGGAGTTTGCGGGGGGACTGGTGGTGAGCGGGTTGATTCCGGGTCATGGGGGG
>RAOH01000400.1:0-29080 GCA_009804965.1 Neurospora sp. FGSC 26632 | reverse complement strand
ATGAAGGCGTACATGGCCGCGGCGCTGCCGGCGTCCTCGACCCGGCTGATGGCTTGGATGCCGACGTTGACGCTGGTCAGGAGCATGCCGTGACCGATGCCGAAGATGGCGAGGATTACGGCCCAGACGGCGGTCTTGGTGTCCTGCTTTAGGTAATGAAGCAGACCACAGCCGATGGTGGCGAGCACCCAGCCGCTCCAGATGGACCAGCGGAAGCGCCCCAGGCGGGAGGTCATGAGGGAGATGACGATAGATCCTGGAAGGAGAAGGCAAGTGACGGGGAAAATATTGAGGCCGGACTGCGTGGGTCCGGTGAAACGGACGGCAGTAAAGTAGAAGGGCACGTAGTAGAGGGCGCAGAACAGGATGAGACCCTGAAACAGGGCGCAGCCATAGGCGGCGATGGCGGAGCGTGAGGTGAAGAGTGATGCGCGAAGGAAGGGTTCACGAGCGCCGTATCTCTCCCAGACGATGGAGGCGAGGACACTGACCCCGCCAACGGTCATAGGCACAATGGTCTGCACGCTGCGCCACTCGAACTGGATACCAGCCCAGGACATGCCGACGAGGAAGCTGGTCAGTCCTCCAATGAAGAGGAAGCCTCCGAGCCAGTCGACTCTGGCTAGCTTGGAGCCCAGAGAGGTCTTCTTGGTGGTGAGTTTGACAAAGGCGGGCACAAGAAGCAAGCCCATTGCGCAAAAGGGGAACTATTGTTGTGTCATTAGCGATTATAGTCCCCTGCACATTTCAAGAAACCGAAAACTCACGTTCAAATAAAAGCACCACCTCCAAATCGCATGCTCAACAAACAGTCCTCCAATCAACGGTCCCAGCACGCTCCCCAGCGCCCACGCTCCCAGCACAATAGCAAAGTACTTTGGCCTCTGTCTCAGCGGCACGATATCCGCAAAGATGACCTGGCCCATGGTGATAATCCCACCACCTCCGATTCCCTGCACCGATCTGCCAGCGAAGAACACTGCAAACCCCTTGGCAATGGGTGCGCACAGGGCCGTACCCAGAGTGAAGAGCAGGACACTCACGAAGAGCATCTCCTTGCGCCCAAAGATGTCCGACAAGGCGGCGATGAAGGGCTGGCACACAGCGCACGTGAGGAGATAGGACGTCCCCGCCCAGAAGGCGTCGGTCGAGGTCCCCCCAAAGTCTTCAGCCAGCGTGGGCAGAACGGACACGAGGATGGTGGCGTCGAGCGCGACCATGAGACTGATGATGGCCATGGTTATCATGACTGCTAGCTCCTGCTTGCCGGGTTTCCAGTCCTCAAACGACGGTATGTTTTCTTCGAGCTTGGATGGATCGAGGACGCGGACCAAGACCTCGTCGTCGTCAGTTGAAGAGTTCACCGTGCGTGGTGGCTGGCGAGTATGGTGGTGCTGGTTGATCATCGGGACAGGTTCCGAGTAGGAGCGATGGGGTCCCGGCGGATGGTGGGAGGCTATTAGGGGCGCTATCGGAGGCAGAACGTCACGCTTTTCCGGATCATTTCGGTGAGATGTTGGCTGTTGATGTTGTTCGGCCATCGGTGTTGGTTTTTCCTCGCTTTAGAGACGAGAGATTGGATGAGGAGCGAGGTCAGCTCTAGCTGGACACTGATTTCTCTCAGGAGTAACACCGGCGTTATGTAAGTGAACTGTCGAGACAAACGGACCGGATGTTACGTGGGATATCGGAATTCCTCAGAGTCAGATCTTGCCTAGCAACGATGGGAAACTAGGAAAGGAGACCGTTGGCAGTGACAAGAACACTATGAGTCGGAAAAAAGAGGATGGAAGATGTCGGAACAGGAGAGCAGGATTTTAAGGTTTGAGTTTGGGGTGATAACGAGCTTTCAATAACTCATTGTTGATGGGGAAGATGAAGTCTGAGATAAGAAAACAACGACACCGCATCCCCCACCAACAATGACGAAACCCTTTGGTGCCGTTCGGGCATCGCGAACATCAACAAAGGAGGCCACCAGATTAGGACCAACTATCCAATCTTAGTGAAATCCGCCATCGTTGAGCCACACTGAGTATGCTAAACCATGACGTGTAGGTGAGACAGCTGCCTCTATGACAAGAGTATGGGCTAGTTCTCTTCCTCTCCTCCTCTCACCACTAGATAATGAACGCCATGCAAGGTGAGGTGGAATGAGCCGCCAAGTCGAGTCATAGTGGGCGCTCACGATAACCAGGTTGCTGCTGGTACCGGGGATCGTGGCGATGATGGAGGGCTAGTTCCACGAGTGGGTGAACTTGGTGACGGGGATGGCCGAGTTGGCGGGGAGACGACGGAGACGATGGTGTCATACAGCCAGGTACCGGCCTGTAAGGTGAGGCTAGTGAGGCGGAGATGGACTCGTAACCAAAAGGGTCAAAGATCCGTTATCACAGCTCTCCTCTTCTCCTTCCCGGTCCCTCGGCTCCTCCGACCATCGTGCTGGGGCGGCTCTGCATTGGTAAGTGATATCTGCGAGCAAATGTATATAGGCCGTAATGGTAGAGGGGAGTGACGAGTGGTAGTGACGATGGTGGTGATGGCTGTGGTGTTTGTTTGTTTGTTTGTTTGTGTGTGTGTATTTTACGTCTACTTCCGCCTCCCGAGGAGCATGAGACGTGCCTAGCAGCAAAGTGATGGCTGTGGTGGAGGAGGGGGAGCTTCCCCTTGATGCCGAGAGCTGTTAACACCCTGGTTGACAGCATCAAGGGCATATTCTGAGAAATAGTCAGCATGATAGAACTCATAATGATATCCTAGGTGGACCCTTTAGGTCGAGATGGATCTAGATCGAGAAATCCCGGATGAAGGCTCCCAGCGAGGGTTGATGGGGAATAACGACGGGATTACCGACACTGAGCTGAGAGGTGCATTAGCTTGCTGTACCAGAAAAGGGAAAGTGGTGGCATCCATACATGAGCAATGTGAGTTGTGCTTTAAGGCTCGGCTATGTACCGCAAAGACTCGCTCAAGTCGAATTTATCCCCACATTGTACGGCCAATCACATCTGGTGAAGGACTTGCATGCTGACGCCTCAACGGGGCATGCAGCCTAGCAAACCAAATAATTGGCCAAAATAGCGTAGGGATAAATCCGACTTATAGAGACTTAGCGGTAGGTAGTTAGGCAGGTACCTAGGTAAGTGAAGAGATGCGGTAGAAAAGCAAGCAGACCAGTCGTTAGCCTTGAACTGTAGCTGGCTAGAACGTCTCGAAGAAAGCAAACTTGAGCCAACTGGCAAATGGGTGTTGGGGCTGTAAGAGCCTCCGTCCAGTTGGCATGTTTGCTCTCATTTTATGCGGTTATCTGATTGGCGCAACAAAGACCGTTGGTGTCTCCCATGGCTTGCGTTCATAGGCTCGGTTCACGAACGGTTATCCTTTTAGGGCTGAGCTGAGATGGGGCGATCTGGTAGTGTACTTGTCCAGTGATATGGCAGCGGAGAAGTGGTACCAACCCAACACGGCTGTGATAAACTGGCGAGGTTCTTTTCTCTGGTCGTTCAACTTCACTGTGAAGACTGCGGCTCAACCAACACCTGTAAATTGGGTCCGCCGTAATTGGGCGAATTGGGCGCCATCAAGCCAAGCGGGCTGGCTGGACCATGCAGCAGCATGTGCAAGTGGAAGTGCATCTTGACATGTGTTAGAAAGCGCAGAAAGCGGGAGGCCACATTTTGCGTTGGAGTGGATTGGATGACTGAGTGAGTGAGCGCGCTTACTGAGACTGTCGAACATGTCAGCGTGCGCTAGTAAAAAATCTGATGAAAAAAAAGTCCTCCTTTGTCCAGCATTATCACGAAATATCCAACAGCCCGCGGGCCTTGCACAATGGGAGTTGATGACGATGTCGTGTGGGTGTTGTTGGTTTGATATTGAGCCGTTGGCAGGAGGTTCAATTAAACTTTCAGCCAACGTAACACCGCGACTCACAGGGCCGAACACTTGCAGGCATCTTTCGGGAGCGGACGGGACTGGCCGACCTCCGTGCCTTTTTCGATCTGACGCCTATCTGACGTTACAGTTGAACATTTATACTGCCGTAGTTACCCATTTACACCCTCGGCCGGCGCCACACCAGTCCACTCACCGATGATGAAGCAGCTCGTCTATCAGCGCCGCTAACAGGTATCAGCCAAAGGAGGCTGAGATAAACAAACAAACACCTGCATTGCAATGCCAAAGGTAAACAAACATACGGACAAGATAAGCCTCTCGCCCACGGTAGAAACAGCCCAGGACAACACACAACAAGCACATCACAACCCCCCAACAACCCCCTCCACCACATCCTCCAACATCCTCAACCCATAATACCTCGCCACATTCCTATACACCTTCAACCGTCTCATCACCTCCTCCCGCTTAACCAGCTCTCTCCACTCGCCGCTGCACGTACAATGCTCCATGAACTCGTTCACCCTCAGCGCCCCGCACCTCCCGCACTTGAGGTCCTGCGTCGTCCACTCCACCACCATGGCCTCCACCTCCGCCACCAGTCTCTCCTCGATTTCGTTGCGATCGTAGTCCATTTCGCAGTAGGGGCACTTCCACCTTCCCTTTTCTTGTTGTTGTCCAGCTACTTCCAACTCGCCAGCCGCTCCTCCTGCTGGGACGTCAGACACTGCAGAACCCATAAAATCCTCATCTCGACACAAATCAAGATCCCTCGCCATGGTACAGTTATCACAGCTGAACTGGGCCAATCTAAGGCTCTCAGATGGGTTCTGGAACGCGCCGTCCTTGCTGAACTCGCGCACGTCGAACATGGCGAGGAGCTCCTTGCGGAGCAACCTCGCTTCGAGCGTGATGTTCTTGTCTAGAGACAAAACCTGCATCAGGGCCTTGACGAGCTCGAGGACCGGGTTGGCCGATGCCGCTACTTTCTTTCCTGCGGCGTTCTTGGCAGTAGACTTGGAAGTGGACGAAGAAAGGTGAGACAAGTGAGATCCTGGTAGCTGCGGGAAGGTGTAGTCGCCTGCCAGCTCCGGGTGCAGGAGCTCGCGCTTTTGAGTGTTGATGAGGTTGGCGATCTCCTTCTTGAGCGGCTTCTCGAAAGCTTTGCCGAGGATGATTTGCCCGACGGCGCCGTCCTCGCCTAGATTGCCGTTGCGCAAGTTGACGGGCAGTTGAGTGAGACGCGGCGTGGCTGATGGGTCGCTGCCGAAAGAGGGTCGCTTGATGCTGTGCATCAGCTGGATAAACTCGACGACCCAGTCGCGAAAGATGGGCTGCAGGCGGACGGGGAGGAAGGTTGCCATTTGCCAGTGCATGATCATTTGCAGGTCCTGTTCATCCCTCTCGAGAACTTCTTGTGTCGCTTTGCCGCCGTAGTTGAACTCGTCGTACCACACCAGGTAGTCCCAGTACTCCTTGATTTCAAGATCGATAAAGTGAAAGAGCGGTTTGCCCTTGATGCTCTTGAGGATGTACTGGGCATATGCATAAGCATTGCCCACCTCGGACTTGGTGGTCTGGAGCAGAAGTCTGTTGGAGCTGACAAAGATGACTTGCGATCCCACACGACGGAAATCGGCCATGAGCTGAAGGAGCGCCTTGCGGCTCATTATCTGAACATAGTAGTGCAAAGCACGATCGTACAGACACGAGGCTGGCGACTCGACCCAACGAACCAAGTGCTGGACCATCACGTCAGCCATGGTGGACCCCTTGCAGGCTTCTGCCCACCACGACTTGACCATCTCGCGAAGCACCTGCACGCCAGCATTGGCAAAGGCGTTCTCCGAATAGAGAAATTCTTCGCCGTCTCCATTGCCGTTGGCATCGGCTGCGGGATTGAAAGAGATACTATCCGCACCTTCCAGCTCGTTGATGAGCGAAGAAGTGAGAATGGTGTTGATGGCCAGGTTTCGCACCTCGAGATCTATACACACCGAGGCATAAGTGCCCGGGTTGTCGATAGAAGGCATCTGAACCTGATCTAGCGGACCAACCACATCGTCCTTCTCATATCCAGCGTGGTCGGGGTGCGGACTCGGTGACCACCAGAGCACGACATTGTTGGCCATGAGTCGGCGAGCATATGCAATATCGATCAGAAAGCGGGGGTCGTCTCGCTCAAGGTTGCACAGCGGCACGTCGCCGTACCGAGCAAGAGCCGTCATATGTGTGATCCAGGAACCCAGGCTGAGGTAGTGATTGACCAACCGACGCGCCACCACGCTCTGCCAACCCAACGGGGGCAGCGAGCTGTCCCCCTGATCGTACCTTAATGGCATAACGGGGAACTCTCCCAGGATGGGAATCTCATGAACCAAGAGATTGCGCTGTGAAGATTGGATGACCACCATAGTCGGTCCAGACTCTTCCTTTCTTAGTTTCTTGACAATGTCGCCAACCTCAAGGAAGGCCTTCCGGCGGGTGGTGACTTGCGTGATCTTGATGTTCAGCTTGTCCTGATACGGGAAGCACTCTTGCCAATCAGCCCCGGCGGCCTCCTGATTTCTCCTTGCCAACATGTCGGCATAGAGCTTGTTGATGTTTGGCAAGTCTTGCCCTCCATCCTTGGTCCTCTGCTGGATAATGACATGGGCTTGGTCACTGGTGGTGGAGAAAAGACCAAAGATCTGACGCTCACCAGCGCTAATGTGGGAGAGATAGACGTAGGCCATACGGGCACCGCCAAGGTACTCCCTCGGCTTCAGTGGCCTCTTCAACCCGGACAGGTCGAATCCTTGGTCAAGACCTTTTCCAAGCACGCCAGGTTGGCTTTCGTCAATGGTGCAAAGATTTCCAAGCTGAAGAAGGGCACGCATATTGAGCGGGAGCTGTTTCTCATACACGCCTTCCACGCTGGGATGGTTGAACAGCAGAGAGAACTTTTCTGCTTCCGCAAAGTAGATGTCCTCCGGAACCGTAAGCTTGAAAAGATGCACAGAAGAATGGCCATTAGGCAATGTATGGTTGACCTGTTCAACATGGCAACCCTCAACCTCAATATCCGGCAGTTCCCTGCTCTTCAGATTCAAGAATACTTGCCGGGGTACATTAATCTTGAGGGTATGGATCTTGGCATCGATAAGCACATGGGCGATGACAATACCTGGACTGTCCGACGCCCTCAGCTGAAGCAACTGCCAAGTGTTTCGGAATGTCATCTCGGCCTGACTGCGGAATGTCTGCTGGATGTTGCTCTGCGCATTGCCACGCCTTTCACCGAACAAGTGTCGCCTACGAGCTCTTGCCTGCTTCTGGAGCTTCCACTTTTGCTTCTGGTACTCCAAGAAAGCCGCGTAGTCCTCGCTAGGCGACGGCATCTTTTTAGGAAGCGCTGCGAACGGATCCAGGTTCTCGGCTGCTGCTGGCTCCGGATCCTTGCGTTTCTGGGCCGATGCCGTTTTCTGCGTAGCAGAAATGGCATCACTAACAGTTTTGGGCTTAAGCAAGTTCCCAAAATCCTCCATATCTCCTAGCTGGGTGCCATTTGCGAGGATGGTGATGTCTTGCAAGGGGCCTTTGGTGGTAGGCCCGAACAAGTCGGTGAGCTTCTTTTGCTTCATCTTATCCTCCTTGATGTTGATTCTCCGCTGCAGCCAGTCCGGATGCGGCACGCGCGGTACCGGGTTGCGAACCTTCTGCAGGGCAGCTGGGATGGTAATGAGCTTCTGGATGACGGACCCAAGACGTTCGAGATAGTAATCCCAGTCAAGGAGTGCTCGAGGGTCGGTATCAGCAGGCTCTTCCTTGAGCCACTTTCTGAGATACATCCTCTTCGTTTCCTCCTCGGCCGAGAAGATGGCAACAGGCACGGCTCGTTCGGTGACTGGGGCATTCTTGGGTCGAGCGCAAATAATAAATTTGCAGTTCAAGCCCTTGTCTTTGACCATCTGCTCGCCCAAAAAGTCCGCAAGACGCTTGGCAGTGGTGATGGATGTTGACTTTTGGCTTCCGTACTCCTCCAGCGTCTTGGACATGCTGCGGTTCTCCGAAATCAGTTCCATAAGTTCTTCGTCCGCAAGTGTTGCACCCTTGCTATGGAGTACATCAAGCCAGCGGTTAGCAACCTTGGCGACAGCATTGTAGCATTCCGCCAGGGTGGTACCCTCCAAGAAAAACTTGAATATTTGCTGCTGGAAGATCTTGATGAGCTTCAGCTCGCCTCTTCGCTTCACTTCAAAACCTTTGAGCTCAGCAAGACTGCCATCGTCATTGAAGACGGCGTATCTTTTCTTCAAGTTTTTGTCTTCTTCCTTCGAGGTGGGTAAAACCATGGCCTTGTACGGACCGTCAACTTCGAAGAAAATGGAGTTGTCGCTGTGCGTTTCGTACTTGAATGTCTTCGGATCGACCAGGGTCTGGTACTGGTGGTTGGTAAACTTGTCGTGAACTAGATGGTTCAACATGACACAGGGGTAGGAGATGGTCATCTTTTTGCCATTCTTGAGTTTGAACACAAAGTTCTCTGGGAATGTCGCCGGCAACATGCACCAGATACCATCAGTGTCTAGCTCGAGTGGACGACCCAGTCGTTCAATCAGTTGTCTCGCCAACTGGATAATGGTCGCGCCCGTCAAACAGGTGACACCCGCCATGTCCATCGAGTACCATCTGGATCCCTTTCTCATGACGTATCCGTAGAAAGAATTGAGAATGACCTTGTGAGCCAGCTGCAGAGAATCGAACAAGATAATCATCTTCTTGGCATTATCGATCTCGGATGCGGATGCGTCCGAGCTCTTGAGGGCATCCGTCTTGCCCTTCCACACCTTCGCCTTGCCCTTGTAGTCGTATCGTCGGTCACGGAAGTCACGGACTGTGTCGATATAAAACGGGTTCTCGCGCTGGCAGATGATAGCTTCTCTGACAATCGTGGTGGAATCGTGGATTTTGTGGTACACCTTTTGTGAGTAGAGTTGCAGTCTCTTTCGGATGAGGGTGGCTTGTTCGTCTGCACTCAGGTCTTGGAACGACCGCATCGGGCTGTTTGGGTATTTCCCCGGAAATCTCTCGTTCTCGAGTGCGTGGCGAATCATGTTGTACTCGTCGCGCTTGGCTGGAAGGTACTCTCCTCTCCAGGCCCACGGCAGTCTTCTGTCACAAGTCTTCCCTGGGCGGTTGAAATCGCATGCTGCACAAGTTGACTCGGAGATCATGGAATCGGGTTGTAATCGGTTGGTTGTCATGATGTTGGGGTACATGGAGGCAACATCAAGATGGTAGATAAGAGGCCGTTCCAGTCGATTGGGGGTTTCTTTGAGGTTCATCAACCTGGCCGTTATCTGCTCCTTGACCTCGTCATAGTTGGTGATGTCGCTTAACTCTTTCTTCTCTTCAACAGTAATGCTGAATGTTAGGGCAGCGTCAAGATCCCGAATCAGCTCGTCCACAGCGGCCGGATCAACCGCGAAGTTGACGGGGATATCGGCACGGAAGACACCAGCTTCGATACTTTCGACGTGACCACCAACGTACGTTTCGGAGTCCAACAGGTGTCCTTCCCAGAAGGACTCTTTAGGTTGGACATGTTTGTTGGGTAACACAATCTCCTTTTGGTAAGCCTGTACCATTAGCAACATCTCGCATAGCGTACCCGTTCCCTTTCTTAGTGTATCGTCTGGACCTAGAGGCAAGATGGTACAGAGGGAGAAAATGAAGGGATGCACATATTTCATGTACAGATAGTATGTTGCGACGGCATCGGAGACGGAGTATTCAGCTAGCGTCTGCGGCCTCTCGCTGGCATACGGTGTCATGAGCTCGGGGTCGAGTTCATCGGGGTCGTATCCCAGCTTGGCAACAGTGACGGCCTTGAGACCTCTACTACCCTGGGGCAGGTAACTGTCACGGTTTACCCAGTGGAAGCAGTCCATGTGAACACTGTAGTTGCACTTGTACTGGTCCTCACTGTCCTTCTTCCAGCCGATCTCGTGATACATGTCGATACCATTGATACTGGCACGAGCCTCCACGAAGGGCCAATCGAAGAAGTCACCGTTGTATGTGGCGATGACGGTCGGCCGGGCCTCCTTGATGTGTAGGAAGAATCTGTCGAGAAGAGCCTTTTCGTCCGGTTCGTTGAAGATCATAAACGGACCTTGGTACTCGGGTTTTGGTGTATAGTCGAAATCAGCAATGTCTTCGGAGATAATCTCTCTATTGGTGATCAAGAAACCCTGGCCGTCGATCATGTATGAGACCATCATAATTTGGTCGATAGCGGCGTCGGGAAACTTGAGTGGCAGCTTGGTGGTCTCGATATCGTACGCCATTACGACGGGGTCTGCCATGGCCAAACGCTCCTCGTTTACTTTTACTGTCGTGACTCCATTCTTGGCCTCGACATGGTACCATCTAGCAACTCGTATGTCTGTTGTGGAAGGTCAGTCGAGCACACGCTGGGGTTGTGCGAGGAGAACTGACCCAAGTCTATCATTACTCTCACATGGTATGGGACGTCGTATTCCCGGATATCAACAATGAAATCGCTCGCCTCTGCAAAACCAGCATTATGTCGTCGCTCGTCATTTCGTGAATCGTCATCAAAAAGATCAAACCCGCCGTTCGCTCTATTTGGGGGTTATGTGTGTCAGCAGCGGTGGTCAGCCTGCACATGAGAAGAGGTACCCACGATGCTACTTCGGCATATGTATCCATTGCATCCATGCCCTTTTTGTTCTTTTCCGCAATGGGCATGACATCGCGCTTGGCGGACATCAAGTCCTGCACATTATGAAACCTCAGCTCCAAGAAGGTTCGACGATAGCCCAGCAAGTGGTTGGGCATCTTGAGATCTTCCTTCTCGACCCTCCGGATGAACTTGACGCAGCCGCCACCGGGCACTCTCTTGCACCATTCCTCCACCTCGCCTTCATGACCTTTTCGACATGCGACCAGGAAGTATGGCTCGTATTCGACTGTGGCTTTGAATGTTGACCCGTCCTCTTCGATAAAGTAGCAGTCGAGTGCCGCGCGGCCGCCGCCGCCGGGGATACGGGGGTCGTCGATGGATGTCGGTTGTACGTTGACCAGCCAGCCTTCGCGCTTCTTTCCGGCATCGTATCGGGCGAAGCCCATGTTCTCGTCGATCTGGTTCGCAAGAGCTGTCCTTTCCCACCTTTCGTCTATCGAGGTAGCCTCGCCGCGGGCGCTGGCCGAGGCGGCGAACGTTCGTGTCTTGGATCCGCCATGGTAGGCGTTCTTGCCACCACGACGGTAGCCCTTTTGAGGCTGCCGCCGTAGAGAAGTGTTGGGCATATTGGAAGAATCGGATTGGCCCTCGCGTAGGCCTCGAGATGTTCGTCTTGTGCTTCCGTCCACCCTTCGTTTTTCGTCCTGTTCGGTAGAATCTCTCGGTCGAAGAAAATTCGGAATTGGAAAGAGAGACGAAAAACAGTAGTATGTCTTTTCACAAGTAAGTTGACATGGAGTACCAGCCAAAACTCGAGTTATGGCTGATCTAGGGTCCCTTTGGAGTTTCGAGGGAACGTAAAGAGGACGGGGTTTGCAGCTGAGAGGTACGGAGTGACCCGTTGTTGCACTGTCAATGTTTGGAAAGTCTCAGCCCATTAAAGTTGTTTAACTGGGAGACGCGCCAGACGGGACTGGACCGTCCAATTTGACGCGACAGGCGCTAAACACACACGCGTGCCCCACCATCCAAGCTGATCGTTTCAGGGCACTCACAGGGCGTCAACGCGCTGAACAAGGGTCGAAACGGTGGGGAAGTGGGCTGCCGGCAGAGGCCCGGACGCGGCCCCACCATGCACGAAACCATGAAGCGGATCGGACAGAAGCTTGGACCTTGTCCCGTCCAGCTCCCGTTGTATTGCCGACGGGAGTCAAAGCTCCGTCATTGTATCGAGCTCGTCCCGTGTAGCCGGCTCCGAATTTCAAGGCTCGATAGAGGTATCTGAGCTAGCAACTTTTGATTCAAGTTGAAAGATACCAAACGGAAACTTTGAGGACAATTGGAAGCCGAATCTCTAGCTCGCCCATCTTCTCCGTGTTAGTGCGTACCTGCATCTTCCCCGTAATCCCGCAAGGTCCCCACCGAAAAAAAAGCTTCCCCGCGACACGCCCGGCCGCCGAGCGAAGACGAGAGAACCTCAACGAGCTTGTCTCCATTGGACAATAATTCCACTTTCTGCTGCTTCCGACTTCCCAGCTGCAACACTTCAAACTCGCCACCTTTTGCGATTGCCATCCAGACAACCTAACACCCAAGCTTCTAAACACCGCGATCACGACAAGCGAACAACAAATCTATAAACACACACACACCCATACGCAGCACACTTGCGCATTTCCGAGAGAAAGACAAGAAGACAAAACCATATCTCAACCCAATTGCCAATCGCAAACAGCGCAACCATGTCGCACGACCAAACACCAACAACAACCCCCGACGCCGCCGCCCGCTCCTGGCTAAGCGGCGGCTCTTCCCCTTCCTCTCCTGCTCCCTCCTCCGCGCCCTCTCAAGACCTTACCCCCCCGACCGGTCAACACCAACCACAACAGTCCACCGCCACCACCCCACCCCCYCCCCAGGGACAACAATCACCAGACGCCCACCAACAACCACCCCAACCCAAAAAACAGCAACAGCACACCAACCGCATCTCCCTAACCGAAGCCGTCTCCACCATCACCCCCACCGACTTCCTCTCCGTGCACGAAACGCCCTGCGCGCGCCAGGGATTCATGACGGGCATCGGCTCGGGCGCGGGCATCGGCGTGTTGCGGTGGATCATGGGCTTGCCGATCCCGAAAGCGGCCAACTGGGGCGTGGGGTGCGGGATCGTGGGGGCGATGGCGCACTACGAGTACTGCCAGTGGCAGCGGAGGAAGGAGAAGGAGAAAATGCAGCGGGTGGTGGCGGTTTATACGAAGAAGCAGGCGGAGAGTAGGGCTAAGGAGGCGAAAGATAGGAGGGAGAAGATGGAGCAGCAAGGGAAGGAGGGGGAGGTGCCTGGCAAAGGGGAGGGGGGGCAGAAGAAGAGTTGGTATAAGTTTTGGTGAGGTGGCGAGGTGGGATGGAGGGCGAAGAGCATGGCGGATAGGAGGTTGGATGTAGGATATCATGTGCATATCTGGGAAGTTCTGAGGCGTTTGGACATCTACGTACAATGGAAGCATGGTTATGGCGCATCACGGCAGCGAGTTCAGCATGTAAACATTCATTCTCCAGGGACAAAGGCGTGCTTCTACGCTTCCAAGTCATGATAATCAATGATATTAAGCAAGGAAAATACACGCCTCTAGAGTACTCTAGACTCGAGGCGCCCCAGTTCTGCGAAAAAGTGGAGTAGAGACTCATGCGTGAATATGTCCTCCTCTTCAGGTATCCTACATTCAAACCAGTCGTACTCCATGCTCAAGTGAAATTTCCCATAATCCCTTCTGCCGGCAATTTGCAATTGACGGCGCCTTATCGTATCCGGTCCAATCCCTCACCCAAACGCCAAACTTGCCAGTGAACTAAGGTAAGCCATGAGTTGTTCATCCCAACCGAATAACTTGCTTGCCTAACAGAAGAACCATAAGCGAGAAAAAAAAAGGCCCGTCCATCAAGCCTCAACCACAGTAGGGTCAGCGCCAGCGCTAGCCATACCAGAGACACTTGTATCACCACCGCTTCCATCATCCTCTCCTGAACCTCCTTGACTTTCCGCCGCAGCCGCCGTCTCAGTCTGCGTCACACCCTCCATCATCGTAACCGGTGGCGGTGGCGGCATCTCAACAACCGTCCTCGTCACCGTCTCCAAAAACCTGACCCTTCTCTTCTCAGCCTTCAGCTTGCCCTTAGCAGTTGCAATGGCATCCTTGCCCTTGGGTCCAGCACTACCACCTCCACCACCCTCAGTGCCGCTCCCCACCAATCCGTCAGCACCCGCTCTTCGCTCTTTCCTCCTGGCGCGAGCCTCGCCCATCTCACGTTTGCGATACTCGGCCAGCTGCTTCTTGCGCTTCATCCGGCGCGCGTGTTCCATCTCCGGGGTAGGCTTGAAGCCGATGCCGTTGATACCGGTACCGTCATCGTCGCTGTCGTCCGGGTCGTAGACGGTGATTTCGGAATCTTGCCAGGTGAGGCTGGCACGGAGCGGATCGGTTATGGTGGGTGAGTTGGAGGAGGACGTCGAGGTGGATGCGGCCGGTTGAGGTTGGAGGGGAGGTGATTTCGATTTGTGAGGCTTCTTGGTTGCGGCCGTTACTGACGACGATGACGGTGGAGCCATGCTGATGTTGGCCGGCTTCGGCGCTAAGGGTCTCTGGGTTGGTGTAGAATTGGAGTGACCGACCGCTTTCGTGATGGAGAAGGGCGAAGAAGAGGGTATTTGGATAGCGTTGTTTGGTGTTTGGGTGTCCCTTGTACCGCTTGTTGTGCCCATGTTGTCGGAATGTTGATTTTCGGTGGGGTCCACATTGAACTGAACGCCCTTGGGCGCCAGTCGCCGCTTTGGAAATGGTCCATCCGGAGTAATGACGGCGCCTGATTGTTGACTGACGGGAGTCGAAGGCGGTGGCATTGAAGAATTTGGAGCCGTTCCGGCGGCTTCAAAGAGTGTCCTGCCATTGTTCGTCGAAGCGGGAGGCCGCATTGGGGTTTCGGCAACACCCGTCATGTCAACGTCTCGATCGGGGAGTTTGACTCGTTTACGGGGCCCGTCTGGTCGCCCATGGCCCTCATCGACTTCCTGCATGTCTCGCGACCGTGACACACGTGGGAATGGGTAGCCAAAATACTGCTGGTGAGTTTGCGACGATGGTTGCTGTGGTTGCGACAGGGACGGTTGCGACAGGGACGGTTGCGACGCCGTCGACATTGATGCTCGCACAGGCGCAATGCCTCCACCAAAGACCCCACCGGTAGAGGTACCGCCGAGGCCCCCGCCATTTAGGAAGAGGTGCTGTAGCCTGTGTGCTACAGTGGTCCGCGGACTCTTACTGCCGTCCTCAGCATCTGTGGATGAGCCGAGTTCGAATGTGAACTCCCCTGTCAAGCCAGTCAAGGCCCTGGTCTGGTTGAGGTTGGGAATTGTCGGTTCGAATGGTAAAGGGCGTTTCCGCTTGGGGGTCGAAAAGGAAGATGGGGCTTCCATGCTTAGGTAGCTGGGGTTAAAGCTAGATACCCAACACCGTCGGTTGTGAAGTAAAGATGATGTGGTGTTGCGGCTACAGTTGCTCTCTTCAGCTTGCCCACCAAGGCGGCGTGACGGCGTCTCTGCAAGGTACGTTGCCTGATAAGGATGATGCAAGATGCAAGGCGGGTTGGTAAACCTAGTGGCAGCGGCGATGCATGGCGTGGAAGAAGAATCCGAGTAATCACCAAGAGCCAGTTCTTGAAGCAATGGATAAGTTGATACTGAAAGATGGTCGAGTTGGGTATTAGTGAGTAGAGCTGTAGTTGTACGGAGGTGGTTGTTGACGTGCGCCCTTGCTTGGGTCGGTTGTTGGCCGGATCGCCTGTTGTTGGAAGAGGAATGGAACGCAGGCTCAACCCGATGGACCAAGGGAAAGCATCGACGGGAAAAGTGGAAGGAAGAGGAAGCAGTGAAGGTTCTTCCGGTTAATAGAACCTGAAGCTTGATAGTCCCTTCGATCCGGCGGCCGGAAACTGGTGGGTGTTGTCCATGGCTGTCTGGCTCCTCCCCAATGGATCGATCAATGGATGGGACCTGGAGTGACAGGCCCTGGACTGGACTGAGGTGACAGATCGGAGTGACGCTCCCCTCGGAGGGTTCCATAGCTGGCCCCGCATCCCGCCTCGTGGCAGCCCAGCTTACCTAGGGTTGGCCAGGGTAGCTCGGCAGGCAAGGGTCAGAGGGACCAGACCTCGCGCGGCAAGACGAGAACTATCCCCACATGACTTCTTCCTGTACAACCAATCAAAAAGAAAGGGTCTTTCTTACTGGAAATCATTGAGAAATTCGAGTCGTGTACACGTCCTTCTTTTTTTGCTATCCTCTTCATACCTGCTTTGATATTTGTGCTACCTCGAATAGTTACCAACAGCCTCATATCCAAGCCCAATCGACGTTGCTTGCGGCGGCTCCTGCCACGTTTCTGCCAGGGCAGTCACTGTCCGCTATTTGATCACCAAGGGCGTTTGTGAAGCTGAATCAGTCCAATAATCACAATCGAATGGTTCAGCATCATGTTCACACATCTGGAGAGGTGACGTATATTGATCAGTTGAAGCTGTCATCTTCAGATGCGTCACGTTCATTGATTGACTTCAGATGCTTGCAATATCAGCAGTTTAAAATAGCTTGATGTTGGTCAGGCGCATCGCATCGTCCACGGAAAGCAGGCCTTTCTCTGTGGGGGAGATATGGAATATTTTACAAACTATAACCTCGCAGACGCGAAAATGTCAGCTACTGTCGGCTTCTCATGACCTTCCTTAGAAACTCGAGACATACACCACCTTGGTCTGCAGAGGATTCCCCAAGTCTGCCACATACATTTGAAGTTCAAGCAGGTAGAACAGCGTGATTCTCAGCTTCGGGCTTCCCAACAGAGTTGTCTCGTCAGTTGCGTTGACTCTACCTGAAGGATCAAGTATGAAGCGGAGTTAGGGAATATATTTTAGAGTCCTGGATGGAATCCGAGTTTCTCGAATTTCTACAGTATCTACTTGGGAGGTTTCGACTCGAGACTAGAAGTAACATGAACTCCCCGAGCTTATGGTTTCTGAATTCAATATCACCATTGAGACTTGAACTTGAGCAGCTAAGTGATCAAAAGTGAAAAGGGCGTGGAACTTACAAGCGCTGTTGTCCATAAACCTCTTCCGTTGTTTGCATCATCAGATTGAAGTATCCTTTCTTAGCACATTTGATTTTGGTGACCTCATAAGAAGGTGTTATTTCCTAATCATTTCGGATCAGAGTTCGGAGCATAGATCAAACCATAATTTTCAATCTTCGCTACATCATCACCGGATTTTAGCTAGACAAAATAACGAGAATACCTACTCCCGTTGTGTCACACGTGTGATCGTATAGAAAAACCGATGCCTTACTTTCCTTATTCTCATTCTTCTATCTCTACTCGTATTATAGAAGGCGCTTTGCTATCTCCATGAATCAAGCATTTACACCAAACAGTTTCTGTTAAACGACATCAACCAACACCATGATTATGGACCCTTAGGTATTCTGGAGTTGCAAGGCTCATATTTCAAGTCATCGTTGTAGCGGTAGTCTTGTGTGCATCTCAAGTACAAGTTCACAGCAACTGTCAAAGACTCGAGACGGAGCGTCGACATCCCGACCATTCGAACGAGGAGCCAGGAGCGTACAAATACCAGCTCGACAACGCCAAAGCTCTAGCAAAAACACCTTCAACATCATCCAGCCAGATCCAGTTCAACTAAAGGACCGTCACTCAACTTTCCGCATGCATCCCACGGTGGTTCGATGTTTGGACTGATGAGGCGTTGGTTGACTTGAACGTTCCACTGCGGGGAGAGACGTTGCTTGTCCAGATGAGCACCGCCGTGATACTGGGATAAGGTATTTACGGTGAAGATCACAACATTGTTGTTGATGAGCATTTCCCTATTTCAAGCTTACCGACATACTAGGTAAGCAGAGTATGCAGTTATTGCCCGTTGTTTAGAAAACTCCTCTCCTAGCCTATATATCATGAGAGTTTCTAGGGCGTGTACTTCGTCTTGTGTTCGAAGCCGTGGGATTCCCCCTTTGCGCCCGGCCACTTGTTTCTGTCAGCTCTCAACTTGATGAGAGGTCAATACCAACAATGGAATAAAAGGTACGACCTGTTGCTTCGCTGTCAACGTGAACTGTCCCCATAAGTATAAGTAATGTGGTCATGGAGAGCTTTCCGTCCGTAGCACCGTTCGCGTTGTAATCACCCACTTCCTCGATTGTTGACCCGACATCATCACGGTCATTGCCCTTCCATGGCATGGATGGCCTGCTCGCCACAATGTTTGCAGCGAGATCTGAGCAGCTAGGAGAGTCACCTTGACGGTCCAAAAGATCCGAGGTTGCGTAAAGTGCCCAGTAACCGAACGCCTTTAAGCTTGAATATAAACCCCCCAGTGGTTTCTGCCCCTAGCTTCCCATTTAAACCTTATGCAGAACGGCACGGGAAGGAGCCGAGCACAAATCAAGTCCTTCGTTGCGCCCACGTCCTCGGGCACCACTCGACGGTTCTCTGCTCGGGGCGATTCAACCATATTGGCATGCGGCTGCTGTCGGTGTGTCGTGAACGTTTTGGTGAGATCGAGTTGCAAAGCGGCATAGTCGAGAGAGCAACGAACGGAACACGGCCGTGATGTTGAACAAGTGTCGAGGTCGACGAAAAGGGTTGACCGGAAAGGGCGAGCAATCGGATATGTCGGTTGACGAGAAAGACCCTAGGAGCAGTAAAACGCGATTCTCCAACATCAGAGGCAGACAGCAAGCGGGAGGCACAGGGACAAGGAGGTTGTTCATCAACAGGTGCTCATTATTGGTAGACTATTGGCCTGGTATCCCTTTGCTGATCGAAGGAACCCATGCCATTCCGATTCCGTTTGTGTATCCGGTGGTTGCCAGCTCCTTTGCTCCTATGCAAAAAAGCGCCATGTCATGATATCATTTGCCTTTCGGCCTTGTGTTCAATCCATATACCCCCTAGAAATCGAAATGCCGACCAACGCAGAAAACGCCTGTTAACCCCGAAGCTGGTTTGTCGCAAGGAAGCCGTTAAGGTCACCTGATTTAGGTGGTCTTAGCACCCTGGGTGGGGGTGACCTTCTTGCCGTCCTTGTTGTAACGGACACGCGGGGGAGGAGCGCGGTTACGGCGGCCCTCGCGGGAACGGACACTATAGTCATCATGTCAGTGGGACGGACGGGGGATACTTTGTAGAGTTTTGGCGGGAGCAGAGGTTCGACCAAGGTTCATCTCAGCCGCCCACGTCGCTTTGGAAGCGAACGTGGCTGTCCCCGCCTGGCGGACAAACGTACCGGACAATCTTGCCGTGAATGGCGCAAGAGACGCAGTACTGCAGCTTGAGGTACATCTTGGGAACCGTGTACTCAGCGAACACCGAGGCATCCGAGATATCACCTGCGGGGGAGAAGACATGGTCAGCAATCGTTGTTCATCAAACCGGGTGGTGTCGTCGACGTACGGATGGCAGCGGACTCAACCATGTTGCGGATGGTGAAGCGCTTGATGGCCTTGTCCTTGGGAGTGCATCGCGAGCAGTTGGAGCAGCGGATGGGCTTGACGTGGCCGCGGCCCTTCTTGTTGCGGCCGTTGTTCTTTCTCTTCTTGACCATCTTGGCGGTGTCTTGAGTGATACGGTTCTCAAGATGTTGCTGTCGATTGGAAAGACGGGAGGAGGAATTTCAAGAATTCGACAAAAGGCAAGACGTGCAAAAGTACGACGGGCGGAGCGTGGGTGCCAAGCGTTGTGTGGCACCGATGGTCTGTGCACCCGCACAAGTGTGGTTGTGCTGCAAGTGTTGCCAGTGCCAGAGGGCTTCAAACCCACACTGCAGGCGCTGGGGCCAGATGAATTGCAGCTTGGCTCCAGGGCTACCGCTCCCAGAAACCCTAAGGTTCCTGCTGTGTGCGAGCCGCCCGCCCAAGTGGAAGTCAGCTGACTCCGCTTTTGTGTGGGGCACGGTTGACAAAAGAAATCCGCCTTTCGCGGCCGCCTTCAAATCCCGACTTCTTTTTCTTCTCGTCAAGCACCTTCACACCGAATCTACAGATTGCTGAGGAAGACACCCGTGTCTAGGTACGTCTGCACGATGCTGTGATGAATCGTGGTGCTGTGCTCGGCTTCTACACCCATCTTTTATGATACCCCCCTCGTTCTTGTTGTCATTCACACAAGTCGATATTTTCCATGATCGCTTTGCTGGGGATTTCTCCCGCGGGCGGGAGGAAGGGAAGATAACGATATTTGCACGCTTCGGCGCTTCCCACATCCCACATCCCATCCCCAGTTAAACATCCTTTGCGCGTTTTAGCCGGGCGCAGCATCACGAGGAATCGCAGGAATCGCAACCTCTCCTCTGCTGTGTCTCTGTCTCTCTAACACTTCCTTACCACTTCTCAGTAGGCAATCATGCAGATCTTCGTGAAGACCCTCACGGGCAAGACTATCACCCTCGAGGTGGAGTCTAGCGACACCATCGACAATGTCAAGCAGAAGATCCAGGACAAGGAGGGCATCCCCCCTGACCAGCAGCGCCTGATCTTCGCCGGCAAGCAGCTCGAGGATGGCCGCACCCTCTCCGACTACAACATCCAGAAGGAGAGCACCCTCCACTTGGTGCTTCGCCTCCGTGGTGGTGGCAAGAAGAGAAAAAAGAAGGTCTACACCACCCCCAAGAAGATCAAGCACAAGCGCAAGAAGACCAAACTCGCTGTGCTCAAGTACTACAAGGTCGACTCCGATGGCAAGATCGAGCGTCTTCGCCGCGAGTGCCCCAACGAGACCGTGAGTTTCCCTGTCCCTTCACCAAAGCCCATCATTTCGCTAACCCAATCTCCACAGTGCGGTGCCGGTGTCTTCATGGCTGCCATGCAGGATCGTCAGTACTGCGGTCGCTGCCACCTCACCTACGTCTTCGAGAAGAGCTCTTAAATTGCTGGAAAGCTTAGGGGTATGATCCGGGACGGGGAATGACAATACCACATCTCGCTACGATTGGGACTTTATGTATGGCGTTTTTGTGCGGACATCAGGGTACCTTTGACTGGCGAGGGAAAGCAAAAATGGGAATGGCATGACCGACTTGACCGTGTCTCTTGAAATCCGCTGCTGACTGTGATTATGAATATGTTCATTTACTCTGGCACTACTACATATCCCGACGGCATTCACCATCCGACACATCGACATCCACGACTACGACCTAATTTCCTGGAAACCCAGCCCGCAAGTTGTCATACTTGGTGTTCGGGTAGTCGATGCAGTTCTGATCCCAGCGCAACGCCTGCGGGCCGCCAAAGCCCTCGACGACGGTGCCAATCAAGCTATCAGGGCCTTCCTTATCAGCACTGCTTTCCCACCACATGCCACCACCGAGGCCTCTCTCCCGGATATACTCAGCCTTCATCCTCGCCATGCCAGGCGTATCGTAGCTCACGAGCGTCTTGGTCCCCGGATGATAGCAATACGTAGCACCGGACTCGTAATCAATGCGCTCCTCGGCTCCCTCCAGCGGCAACTTCTTGTAATCATGCACGCCATTCTCCCACGTCCCCTCACCAATACCACTATACGGCTTCCCCAACCCCTCGGTATTCTGGAACGCGCGCCCGTACAGCGGCATGCCAAGGACAATCTTGTCGGCCGCCACGCCCGTCGACAGGTAGTACTCGACAGCGCGCTGGGTGCTGAAGGGCGTAGCAGCCGGGTTGCTGTTGCAGTGGAACAGGTTCGCCTGGTGGCCGGATACCTGGTCCCATGAGCCGGCGTAGTCGTACGCCATTAGGTTCCAGAAGTCTAGGTACCGGTCCATTCCCGGCAAGTCCATCTTCTCGTAGTTGTGCGGGCCGGCGGGGCAGGCGACGCTCATCTCGAAGTGCGGGTTGCCGGGGACGGTGGAGGCGTAGGTGTCGAGGGCGGAGCGGCAGGCGGCGAGCAGGGAGACGAAGTCGGATGCTTCTTGGGCGTTTTGGGGATATTCCCAGTCGATGTCGAGGCCGTCGAAGCCGAGATTTTTGACCTGTTTTTGGTTGTGTTAGTTTCGTTTTCCCAGACGTAAAAGACGGGGAATGGAGAAATAGGTAATGAAGATTGAGAACCAAACGTACAAGCTCAACAGCACTCTCAGCAAACCTCCTCCTCCCCTCTTCTTTACTCGCCGGCTCCCTGAAATTGCTGCTGTACGTCCACCCGCCAATCGACAGCAGCACCTTGAGGTTGCGGTTGCGCCGCTTGAGCAGGTTCAGCTGCTTCAGGCACCCGTAAAGGTTCGTCCCAGAGTCATTCCAGCTGTCTCCTTCCCAGTGGATGTCCGTGTCCGCCCACTGGTCGGTCAGGTATACCTCGCCCGAGTCCGGGCGCACGTTGGCGAAGGCGTAGAGAATGTGCGTCAGCTTCTCGACGGGCAGGTCTTGCGGGCGGTGCTTGCGGCCGTAGATGGCCCAGTTGACGAAGTAGGCTACGGTGCGGTAGCCGGTGGAATCTGGACCGCCTCCCATGGTTGTTGATGTGGATGTTGGTTGTTGTTGTTGTTGTTGTTGTTGTTGTTGTTGTTGTTGTTGTTGTTCGGTAGTGGTGACAGAAGTGATGGTGGTCGTGACTGATTCCGCAACGGCGACTGTAGCTGTGGTTGTGGCTTTTGCTGTACTCCAAGGCGGAGGAGGAGGTTGACGGCCAAAGAAGAGGAGGACGACGAAACTTATAAGGAACAAAGCGGCGGGCTTCCAAACGGATCTATTACTCGGGGCTGATGATGATGGCATACGGCACAGCCCTTTTGGATTTCTAGGATTACAGAAGCAACCGGACCCAATGGGACGGATAGGATTCGATGGAGATGGATCTCAATGCGTCTCGGCAGCCGGCTTGGCGCACCTGGAATGGACTTGTGATTCTGGGGTTAAGTGGACGAAAGGGGATGTCAGAGAGGGGCTGAATGCTCTGATGGGTGGGGTTTGTCGGTTGATTGGAGTTTTCTGTGACTGTTTGGCGATGCGAATTGCGCCTCGTTTTGCTGGTCGGGCAGTGTCCGGTTCCAGTAGTGTAGTTAAGGTGGTCTGCTTGAAAAGAGTGGTTGCCTGTGGTCACGATGAGGCAAGGAATCAGTTCAGTTCAGTCACATCGTCCGTACCTGGCCACTGGGACCTGACTGGGGAACTGATTCGATGCCCTGTTTGACCTTTTTTTTGGGACCTTGTAGGGTTGAGTCCTCGTGCTGTGACGACTGGCGATCATGAAGCATGGCATGTCAAGCAACATGACGGATGCTGAGAGCCGAGGCCTCTGGGACTAGACAGGGGTCCAAGGGTTGGCGCTGCGCCACTGTCTCTGCAGAACGGATCCAGTCGTTCAAGTGGCTGAGAGGCCTCGGTGGATCCACAGATGACGACGACCCAAACTTGAGAGATGCACAACTATCACCAAGTCGAATCGACAACATGTGCCAATGATCGGGCTCCCAAGAGGACAACTTCGAGAAGTCACGGCGATATGACGTGATAGGAAGCTATTTTTCAGAAACTGCTGTGAATTGTTTGTTACGGAAATGGACCTGCCGACTTCAATCCAGCTGCTTCCATCTTTGGGTCCCGTTCTTTGGAGCAATGAACGATGAGAACAAGGAACAAAATTTGTTATTGTTGAACACGATATCTTGATCACTGCTTCTGTTCCTTCACAGCCAGCCAGTTTTAACGACAGTCCAGCCTTCAGGCCCGCCATGTGCTTCTTCTACAATGTGTCCTCCGGCAGGGTTCGAGCTTCATGGCCGTCGAAAAGCATCAAGTCCTCATCCAGCCGAACAGTTTTGGCATCAGAGAACGTGTTCCTCGTCCGAACGGTCGGCAGCTAAATAAATCCCTCCGCACCACATCCTGCCCTCTCTTGCAGATCCAAGCTGTGAGTCTTTATATCACCATTTCCCAGCTACGGAGAGATCTCAGAGGAGCGTGGCGAGCGGAGATGCACCGTCTTTGCATCCAAATTTGGACCGGCATATAGACTTATGCCATAGTATGTGGTTTCCGGTGTACACATCTGTGCCTTACATCTTGCCTCTCCGAATCTCACGTTCGCGAGTGACTACGGTATGAGAGCGACAGCATCAATTTCGCAATTGTCCGACACATTCACTATCAGCCCGACTTCCGCATATAAACATGCCCGTCGGACACTCGATATCATGATCAAGATTTCGGACTCCAAAAAAACGTCGTGCATAAACACCGGGCATCCGGCGGTGTTGCATGAGCGGCCACCTGAAAGAACGAACGTCTCCTTAAATGTTCGGGATGGGACTGATAAAAGTCCTCCTTCTTTTCTTATCCTTGCGCACTTGATCATTTACATCCAAACCGGCAAAGAGAGAAAGACCGCAGCCCGTCACATCAGGAAAGTTTGGTCATAAAGTTGGACCGGAGAGCACGACAACCTCAAGGCACAGAGCAATAGTAAGTTTATTCCAACTATCGAAAGACAACGGCATCCTCAAAGAACAACAATATTGCTCAGTCAACATGTCAAACGAGAACCATCCACCCCGAGTGCAGCGCGTTACCCCGATCTACTCAACTTTATCTTACGCTGATATCGTCAAAAAGGAATTGTTAGCAGATTACCAACCACAAATTCCGAACGAGAACGACAAATCCGGATCGCACGCCGAGCATACCGTCAAGATGCCCACGGAAAACGACAAGCCCCCGGAGGTGTCCTACACAGCTGCCTTCAGGACGGGCCTGCCGGCACCCAAAACATCCGACCAGAACAACCGCCCCAAGTTAGCGGGTGAATGTTCGTCAACGGTGTCGTCGAATGAAGACACACAAACTACCCACACCACCCAAGGGGCCTCCCCATCTCGGTCAACGGTAGCGCCTAACAGCGGCACCTTCACGGATTCCTCAGACCAGGTCAGTCAGGATCTTTTCTCTTTTCTTTTTCTTTTTCTCTCCTTGCTTTGCCAACAGAATAGCCTCCAAACTTGATGATGCTTGCTAGGCATTTTGCTGCCGTGTTAGATGGACCGGAGGCACCACCATATGGCCTATGACGAGAAATTCGACTCCAACGGAGATGACAGAGATGCAAAGCTATGCCAAGGCATCGAAAAGCTATCATTTTGTAAATGGCAAGGATCAGACAGCCCTGGCCCGGAAAAAAAGGGCAGAAGCAAAGATGGCTGGTTTTGTTTGTTTCACACGCGATCGATGATCCTTTTATTATCCCCCATCTCATTACACAAGAAACGAAGAGAAAAGGCTAACATCCAAACAACCCCATCCTTAGTCCCTTGCCGCATCCCGGAGCACGCAACCCGTCGTGTTCCTCCGCAGCGTGGCAGCCAACTGCGGCTGCGTATACATCGCCGAAACGGGTATCAGCGGGCATCCCTCACACCGCGACCTCCGAGAGTCGGGCTTCCCCGTGAGAGGTCGCTGCCCGCAGTGCAAAGTCCTTGTAACCGATATTCGGTTGAACGAGGACGGGCAGGCGGAGGTCACGGAGATTAATGAACCGCCGGAGGAAGAGCGGGATGAGCAGGACGGGTATTCCGCGGACGTGGAGGATATCTATGTCGATGAGGATGTAGATGATTATGAGTCAGGTGAAGCATCCCAATCGTAGGGCGATTGTGGTGCACAGGATGCCGAGGGTGACTGGTGGAGGTATATGGGGCGGTTGTTGCGAGGGCGTGGAGGGCGGGAATGGTGAGGAAGTCGGGGTTTGTTTACGGTGCGGAAGAGGGCGAGTTTGGCGGCAAGTTGGAACGACCCTCTCCACGGAGAGCAATCAGCCAAAAGTTCAAAGTCGCCATCGCCATTGCCCTGGTTCCCCTAGCCTTGGGCGCCGGCGGCGGTACCACTCGGCGACGTTAGGAAGCGAAGCACTACCCCTTTCTCAGGAGATCTCGGGAGCCATGGACAAGGAAAAGAGCATTTGGGAGACGGAAAATAACAGGTGTCGTTTCAGTGACAAACTGCCAAAGCGTTCTGTATAGTGTTGTTTTTCCATCTTTTTTTTTTTTTTCTTTCACTTCTCATTCTGTTCCTCTCCTTGACGGGAGAGTGATAATGGAAAGGGACATACCTGTTGTTGGGCCGCAAGAGGGTTGGAGGGTATACAGCAACCTTCAACCACAGCGTCCCCATCTACTCATCTTTGGCTACCTTAACGAGCGTCAATTATCACAATACTTATTACGGTATTATCCCAATTCAAGTACCAGGTATCTGTCTGTCTAAGATGATCTGAGTGTGCTTCGGGAGTTGAAGGTAACCGTGTATCAAATAGCGATTCGATAAGTACCTATCATTGTGTATCCTTCTCCATCTTTAATTCAATCCACATTACCAGCCAACGCAACGGCTTTGTCTTGTCCTGACATGCGGGATAGAAAGAAATTATGTAGGTAGGTACCCACGCTAATGACAAAAAAGCTGGCAGTTTTGGGTGGTGGTGGCCCATATGAAATACTGTCACTTTTTTTGTCATCAGCGTGGTACCGTACACACCTCGTTTGGCTCCTCGTTTGGCTCCTCCAATTGGGACTGCAGATAAGCGCGCTGCATGACAGGACTGCATCCGTACTAGGAAGGTGTATTTCGATTTATACTTAGATACCTCGAGAACCCCCGACGTTAAATTGGGTACGACTGCTAATTTACTATCAATTGACTATCCCACCCGACGAAACGTCTAAATTCACAAACGTTTGGAATATTCGGATCGTCAAAAGACTGTGAATTAACGGTCAATCAGATACGAAATATTTTAAAGGTGAAACGTTAGTGCATTTAAATATTAAAAATAATCGAGGACTCTAAGTACATGTTACTAAATTCCGACTTGTTATAGGTGTCACAGGGCTGTGACGTCCCTATATAGTATGCACATCCGAGTTCTGCCAGCAAGCAGAACATCGTCCTATCTTTTATAGGTTTGGCCGTGTGGGCATGTGCATCCCACCCTGTCATAATAGGACCGTTCCCGGACAGATCGAAAGACCCCCCCCCTTCCCAGTACGGATGCAGATGCAAGTGGAAGTATCAGGATCGGGCAGGAAGTGTGGGGGGCGGGGTGAGCACTTCGACTTTGCAATCTTCAACTGCCCTTGCGCAGTGGTTGACGAAAATCACCGAAAGTCTCGAATAATGCGACTTCAACTCGTCCTACTATGAAGTGGGAACAACACGTATTATAACCGCAGAATATCTGGTCAGCCAGGTAAGCCGTGAAGCCAAGGACCTGGACAAGCGGACGTGGTCATTGCTGGGATATTTCTACCACCATAGGCATTTCTCTTGCAACGCACCGATCTTGCACGCTCTCGACACTCGACGAGAACAACATATCGCATATAGAGAGAGACTATATATACAACATAGCCGATGGACCCAAACGAAGCTCAACCTCGACTGCGGTCCCTCTTCCGAACCGCCTCCGTCGTAGTTCGTTCTGCTTCCTCCTTAGTCCCCATACCCCAGTCCCCAGTTTCGGTTCCATTCCCCTCTCTTCCTAGTAACAAAGCTAACAAACTCCTCCTCCTTCTACAACACCCCTCCAGGAAGTGGAAATATGCCGTCTAAGCGCCATAGTATCCTGGCTTCTCTTCCACCGCATCCTCCTCGATCGCGGATTCCTCCTCCTCCGCCATGAACGCCCTCGCCAACGCCCACGCCGAAACGTCTTTAGCCTACGGCTATGGCCAACCAGCACCGACCACCGCGTTGCCGCCATCATAACGCTCACTACGGCATTCTGGTTGATCGCCGTCATACTCGAAGTCGCCAACGCGCCGTCAATCCTCGAAGCCTTAGCAACCCTCTCTCATGCTCCCATCCTCCCTTCCCTCGTCCTGCTGCTTTGGTACCTCCTATCCGCCGCAGGCACCACGCCTCTGGTCCGGCTCTCGCCTCCGGGGACTTTACGACTGGACTTCGGCGCTGCAGGGGCACCCGATGCTGTTGTTCACACTCAAGTCCCTCGTGATCCTCATGGTCGGGGTCCCAGCGTTCGCTTTACTCGCCACATCTGCTGCCAACCCGGGAGACATGCTCCACGGCATCCTCTCCCTAGCAGGCCTCTTCCTTTTTCTATCCGACACAGTTCCCCGCAGCCCTTACGCCCACCACGCGCCCCATCGCTACAGTCCTGATGCACTTCGCATCATCCTCCCGACCACCCACCATGAGGTCACGGTCTACGTGCTTCCCGACTTAGACGCGGAAGAAGACAAAAACCTCGGGTTCGACGCGGTATGGTCGCCCAAGATACCAGATGAACATTGCGCGGCAGACGGGGAAATTATGGCGCTGTTCCAGCGGATGCGATCGAACCGGTGGGCACGAAGCGAGCCTCTAGAACGGTTGCGGGAGACGATGGCGCAGTTTTATAAGCGGGTGAGCGTTGATGGGTTGGTGACGGAGCATGTGGAGAGGTTGGCGCGATGGATTTATGCTGCTCCGACGACGGCGACCGGACATTCGAAACAGAAGGTAAACGATAACGATAAAACGAACCGGAAGATCGAGTGTCTTCGAGCTCCCGGGACTCATCTTATTGGGCGCGACTTGATGTTTGCCTTGTGTCATGCTGAGTACATCGTTTTCATGGCGCAGGGGCAACTGTCTCCTGAAACGAGGTCGAAGCTCGGTACCTTGAGATTGACGACAAGAAGCGGTGCGGCGATGCAGTCGACAAGCGACAAGGTGGAAGCTGTAAGATATGCCAATACGGGATACGCAGGCTATCGGGATGCGGTGGAACACGTCTGTGCCATTTTTGGTTACTCTCCCAGCGAGATTGACCGGTCGGCTCTCGAGTTCAGGGGTGTACAACCGCCTCGCTTCTCGTACGCACTTGATGGAAGCCCGGATACCATCGAGGAGTACGTTGCCGAGCTGTGGGATCTGGCTTGTCATGACTCTGAGTCAACCTTCAGTGCCTTGTGGTTCTTTACAACTGTGTGGTTCATGGAAATTGGAAATGTGAATGGGTTTCACATCTTCCCTTTCCGATGCCAATCTCGGGATGGGGACCAAGTCTCTCAGCACATTGTACTCCGGCAACTGTTATGGGCCGGGTGCGTTTCGCAGCTTGTCTCTGTTAGCCCAATGCTTTTCGGTGCCTTTGTGGCGGGATTCATGTCGCGAACCCCATGACATGTCTGTTAACGATGCGAAGGGTCGTTGATATGGGCCGCCGGCCAACGGGGACAACCAAGGATGCTCGAACTGCCGCATTGTGGAGCGAAAGCCGAAAGAATAAGCCTTGCCTGTCCATCTTTCGTTCATCGTGCGCTGAAAACATCAAAGCTCCAGCTTGAAGGGCAAGGATCCTGCGGTATCTTCTTCAGTAATGTCTTGTTACGATCCAATAAGGGATCACTTATGTAAACAGACTAGATAGGCCAATCAGGAGCGCGCCGCAGTACAGG
>RAOH01000399.1:0-29090 GCA_009804965.1 Neurospora sp. FGSC 26632 | reverse complement strand
TTGGAATTCAGACGGCGCTATGGTTTTTTTTTTGGTAAATAGTGTTTCGGTTTTCKAATGTCTCCCTCTGGGCAGTGGGCGCTGACTGAGGATTCTGTACGTCATATTCAGATTAGCAGACTGGAAGACAGCCAGCCACTTAAATATTATACACACAGCTCTTCTGGAGATTGGGGGAGATTTGTAACTTGGAGTGAAATGCTTGTTCTGTGGGTTGCCACGGTTGCCAACAACCTGCTGAGTGAGACCGATGTCCATACAGCCAGCGAGCAATGTTGCCAAGAGGTCAGACTGCCGTCCCTGTTCCATTCATCTGGGTTGCTTGAACTCTGGTGGTTGCAGGTTCGAAAGTAGACACAACGGTAGCAGATGTCGCTGCGTAGGGGCGGGTCTGCGCTTGACAAGATGGGGACCCTCCAGGCGACCTTCTCAATCCGGCTCTTGCCGCTGGGTCTGCTCGTTATGTGTCTGGTTGCTGTCACTTCTGCCGCTGGAACAACCGGAACTCGGACATGGAGCATCAAGGGTGTCACGGAATGCCTCGTGGGGGACGGGGATGCACTTGGACACTCATTCCTTGGGGGTTTTGGCGACATAGGGAGTGATGATTGGTGGTTTCCTCTTTATGCTAATGAGCAAATGTGTTTTACAGGAACTGGGTGGAAAGAGCAGTCGAATGATGCCGTCTGGATGGGAAGGTTGTGGTCGGGCAGACAGGGGGTCTCGATGATTTGCGGCAGGGCGGTTCTGGACAGAAGACTCAAGGAAGGGACGGTGGGGCGATATGGACGGATCGAGACATGATGATTGAGTGGATGGCTCTTTGGTGAGGAAGGAGAAGCCATTGCCGGCTCTTGGCATTTGTGTCGTCTTCGAAAAACGAAAGAAGCCAGAACGACGGAAGGTTGAAAAAGAAACAACACGCCTGGCCGAGAGGCGCAGTTGCCCCTGCAGTTTATCTCCAGTCGCAGCGAGTAGCAGTGGATAGTGGCTTTAACAATTTCAATGCATATTCCGTGACTTTTCTGTTAAGAATATTATCCACGGCGGCTGGGTGCCTGTACAATCTAATGCTGGTTTGGTTGTTAGCGTGGTACTCCTAGTATACTGGACGAGATCTATCCCGAATTATCCCAAATGGCTAGGCACGGGTCGGAAAAGCATCAACAAGATTCAATATGGCATATCAAATTTCCAAAATAGCATATGCAAGGTAAGATTACGCTTTGGTTATGGAACGAAACGGATCAATTAGATATATAAACGCCTAGAAAGGTTGACCAGAGGTCTTGAACTAATATTGGACTGTACCCACCACCAGAGTGAGTGTGGCTCTGTCATCCAAACTTCCGCAGCGTTCATTGTCCAACACATATTCTCTTCAACACTTCAGCTGTCATCAACAAGAGGCCTCATCGATAACTCCTCCACTGCTGTTATCTTTCGCTCAGGCTTCAAAGTCTTCGTGATGCTCTTCCCCACAGCCAACAATCGTGGCGCATTTCTTTTGGTGTACTCGGCGGATCCTCCGCCTTGTTGACCGAACATCTCCACGGAGCCTCACGACGAATCTGTTGACCCAAGGTATTAACGGCTGGTAGTATGGCGTAAAGCTCTGCTGTACAGATTTGATGAAATCCCCTTCATCATCCATCCGCCCCTTCTTCGCCATTGCCAACGATACCAGGCTGTTATAATTCCACTGGTCAAACTCGGGAACAACCCTGCTCTCGCCTGATGGCCCGTGGAAGTGGACGCAGATCCAGAACAGGACCCAAAAGAATGATTCATTCGAGATCGTGCATGAAGGAATGAGGTTCGCCCAGAAGGACCCCGATTGCCACGAACGCCCTGGTGCCGGTCTTGCCTTTTTTTTTTGCTCCGGAGACACCTTCTCGTTCCTTTCTGACAGCAAGGTCTAGGTCAATTGAGAATGAAGGCCAGGAAGGGTTGCTCACTCGTATCAATACCAACAATGCCCTATCGCAGACAACTGCCGGGTCTCCAACCTGAACGGTGGGTGAAGTATGAAAATTGTTGTACTATCCTTGAAAAGTCATCGCAGTATCCACTACTCCGTCGTAAACGGGTATCATTATCGTCTATCCCTACCGCCTATCGCTTGCATCCAAGTTAATGGTCAAGTCGATCCTCTCCAGCCTTAGTCCGAATCGCTCGAGTCGGAGCTGCTGCCACTCCCACTGCGCTTGCGGTGCTTGTCCTTCTTGTGATGCTTATCCTTCTTGTCCTTCTTGTCCTTCTTGTCTCCCTTCTTGTCCCCCTTCTTCTTCTTGAGCCTGTAACAATTGTTAGTCAGCATCTTGCCCTTTGTTGAAGCATATCCCCCCAGAACTGGCCCAACCGCCACAGTCAAATCAACCGCAAATCAGTGCAGGGCAGGAACAAAGAAACAAGTGTAAAACTTACTTATCCTCCAACAAATTCGCCGCAATCGCGCCTCCAACAGCGCTCACCACACCACCCAGGGTGCCCGCCCCACCAGCATGCGCCAACATGGCGCCCATACCACCACCAGCCAGCGTAGCGCCGAGACCGCGGTCACCGTCAGGGCCTACTGGACCTCCGGGGCCACCCTGACCTGGGTACTGCTGATGTTGCTGTGGACATCCCTGCTGCTGTCCGTAGCCCTGCTGGCCCTGATCATGATATTGTCTCTGACCGTCGTGTCCTTGTCCGCCACCGTACTGTGGCTGGCCGTAGGGTGCTTGCCCCTGGGGAGTGTGGGGCTGGGGAGCATTGCCGTAGAAGGATTGGTTCGAGTAGTCTTGCGGCTGACCGTGGTGTTGAGGAGGGGGTTGGTAGTAGCCGCCTTGAGGAGGAGAGGAGTAGGAGTTGTGGGGGTCTTGCTGGCCACCGTAGGGGGGGTAGCCGCCCTGGAGTGAAGAGAACGGGATGTTAGCTGTGCAGGCTTGTGATGGTTCCATCCACGGACTGTTATGAACGACGCAGGAGAATATGGGAGCAACGCACCTGTTGCTGGCCCTGGTGAGCCTGGTACTGGGGAGCGGGTTGGCCCTGGCTGTAGCCGTAGGGGTTGTTCTGGGGAGGCTGCTGGCCGTAGCCGCCGCTTCCGCCTTGCTGGCCTTGCTGGCCTTGGTTGTAGTAGTCTTGCGCGGACATGTTGTCTGTGTAGATGTGTCGTTGGTGGGAGGTGGGAAGGAAGATGATGCCGAGGGAACAATTGATCGTGGGGTTGGCCGCTCTTTTAGTGATCCGTTACATGGGAGGACTCCGATGACGAATAGGGGACCACGGCTCGCACGGCCCCGCCATGGGTCGAACTGGTGGATTCCCGGCTCCATGTTTCATGTGGGCGATCCACACAGCGTGTCCACAGCCCGTTTGTTGCATCATGGGGTGTGGCGCAGCTTGGCTCAGCCCTACGCTGATCCTCGAGTCCACGACACCTCAACGGCGACGCATTACGCGTCTATGTCGGTTGAAGGTATATATCTTGAATTGCTCCTCATGGGACTTGGGGAGGTAAAGGCAGGGAAAGCGCAGAGTTGTAAGGGCAAGAGATAGTTGCAGGCTTGATGTAAATGACATGTGGATGGCCTGTAGGTTAGGCTCTTCCCCGCCGTCCTAACAGGTCCAGTAATAAGTTTGGTGGGGTTATGTTAGTGAGGTGACATGGCTTCAATTCATCTCTGTTGCCCCTGAAATTCGTTCTTCCTGCAAGAACACCCATTTCTTTTCAGCCACTTGGTCACGATGGTTCTTTCCTTTTACCTCATCTTTTATTGGGGCTTATCAACGTGCAGAATTTCCCCTCCGGTATCCTTTTGTGGGAATTTGTCGCCCGCATAACTTGAATTTCGAGATTTCCCAAACCTGAGAGCCAAGCCAGTTTTTCCACCTTCGCGGGCCTTTTCCTGAATCCGTGTTGTCATGGAATTCTACAGCCTTTTATTTGTGTTTCAGCCATCTCATCTTGGGAGAACATAACCCATTAGTATCTTTACGTGTACGCGATGCCTTTGGGTCCGACAAGGACCGCCTTCCAGCCCGCTGGTGGCCTGTTTGAAGTCCTCCCGTCCGATGTTCTCGTCCTCTCGATGCTCGGGCATGTCGGCCTCGGAAGCCGGCAGGCCAGGCTGGGCCCCTTTTGGTCCAATGCTTGACAGCGTTACAATCGGAACGGCGAAGCTTTACTCCGCCTTCGTCACTGGTGCGCTGCGCACATTCCAGTATGTTATTCTAACTCACGGAACCAAGATCGACTAGACTCGGTTCCAAGCCCTATCCTTCGGCTCTATTACAGTCTTAACAAACTCGGATCTCTTGAGATGGAGGAGTTGCCACCTTGCAAATGGTGTGGTCATCCACCGACCTCCGGCGTTAGCCTCAGCGCGTTCGGGAGCTCGCTCATTGCCATGGAGGCAAACGCAAGCACATGCCTGACTTGTTCTATATTCTTCACAGGTATAAGAAAATACCTCACCAATACATCACTGCCTGTACCAAACGACATTGATTATTTGGGCGTCATTTTGGGTAAGCTGGCTGTGGGCAAAGGAATGGCTGTGGAGATACCGCTGGGCCCATCCCTCCTCAAACTGTCATTTTTCTGCTCAGAAAGTAAGTCAGCAGTCTCAAGCCTCTCGTTGGTGGATGAACTGTAAAAGCTGACGCTTTTGATAGGAACTCCTTGGATGATCCAAACCTTACCCTTTCTTGATATTGGAAAACAGATCCCAAAGACCACTTCTTCAGACGAGAGTTTGTCATGGGCGATTCAGCAAATCAACCACTGCAGGGACAGTCACCAGAACTGTAACTCATGCTTAAGCGCCGCCGTTCTACCTAAGCGGGTTGTCTTCGTGGGTACAACGGCAGAACCTGCCCTCCGACTGTATGAATCCCAAGCCGAAAGCGATTCGTACGTTTGCTTGAGCTACTGCTGGGGTCATCGTCCTTTTCACCGTACTCTTGTCGATAATCTCGAGTCCCATAAAAGATGTATCAAGCCTGATCATTTCCCCCCGACTATGAACGATGCTATCGAATACACCCGCAGACTCGGAGTCCGCTATATCTGGATTGATAGCTTGTGCATTATCCAGGATTCCCTTCTCGATTGGCGAGAGGAGGCGGGAAAGATGGCGTCAATCTTTCAAAGATCGTTTCTCGTCCTATCCGCCACTTGCTCCGCCGACGCCTATGGAGGCATTCATGGCTCTTCCCCATCCGACTACCACACATTCGCCTTGACAGTTGACACCAAAACAAATGAAGTCTATAACTCCGATGTAGCTGATCAGGCTAACCTCCCGATGACAACGAATGCTACAGAGACAATTTACGTCCGCCGCGCATATACTCATGTCAAACGAGGGACTTCACGCTACGCCAGTCGGTTTCCAATGCTTCCGACTCTTAAGCGTGGCTGGATTTTCCAAGAACTCTTTCTCCCTTCTCGTGTCCTGCACTTTGGGCCCCACGAACTCTACTTTGGGTGCCTGGAGGATTCGGCCTGTCAATGTACCGACCATACCAACTCATCCCTGGACCAGGAGAGTGTCTTGGGGCCTAAGGGCGGGGTAAACGAAACAACACCACGGGAATCGCGTCCGGATAAATTTCAACAAGATAGTTCCATGCTTAAAACGATAGCGAAAGCATACTACGGCCCAGTGGTGTGGAGGGTAATGAGCCGCGATGAATTAATGTATGTGTGGCATAACCTGGTTCATGACTACACGAGACGGGAGTTGACGTATGAGAAAGATCTGTTTCCTGCTATTTCTGGGTTGGCGAGGGAGATGAGCATTGCACGTGCAGCACGAGACGCTGATGAGGACATGGCACAAGGGACAGTGTATTTTGCTGGGCTGTGGAAAGACAGCCTGGTGCGAGATTTGTGCTGGAAGGTTGGATTTGAGAATATCACTACTGATGATAAAGATGAGGTGAAGAGAATCAAGGCATGGACAGACAGAGCGCTTGAATGGCGGGCGCCAACGTGGTCTTGGGGCTCGGTCAACGCACCTGTGAAGTTTCTGGGGCAGGAATATGGTAAAAAGGACTTCTTTACACCCTTGTGTGAAGTGCTTGATGTTTCCTGTACTGCGGCCGGATCGGATGAGATGGGTGAGCTGGTCGCAGGGAGGCTGGTACTGCGCGGGCAGCTCTTGCCAGCAAGAGTCACCCATTCGCGTCTTAAAACCCGTCGGGAAGACGGACTGCGATTTCCATGGCAGATTCTTAGCTTGGACTTCGGGGTGGTGGTGGAGAATTTTGTGCAGCACCTGTTTGTTGATGACGGATGTCAGGATCTCTTGAGGCTTTTGGATGAGGTGGAAGCGGATGGTGATTGGCCTATCGTTTACTGCTTTTTGCTTGGGATAGTAAGGAGAGGGGAAAGTCCAGTATTTCTCTTGCTAAAGAAGGTCAAAGGGCAATCGGAGGAAGAAATGGGCCAAGACGTATATCACCGGTTCGGGAGGCTTCAGCTGACAGGACCTCCTCGCCGCCTGAAGGAGGATCGTATACCATGGAAGGAACGATTCGGGGTATTTGCGCAAGCCAATGAGGAGGTGGTTACGATCATCTAGCAAGGAGACTGTCGGACCCAGGTGCACTTGGGCAGAGCACAGTCGGTAGGCCGAGGGCACCAAAGGAAAATGACAACAAGAACAATCATATGTAGGCGGATAAGACCTATTCGATGTAAGGACAGATATTACACGGGATAGCGGAAAAGACACTCATAGAGCGAACGATAAAGCCCAGTCGGCATATTGTAAAGCGCGTGTCCAAACAATTACAGGAATCAACGGCAAGAACAAATTGAAAAGATCAACAAACTGCAACGATGAAGATATTGTGACAAACCATCAAGGTACCTACCTAGCCGAGCCAGCATCTGAGATACGCCGCAAGTCCCACAAAGGCAACCAATGCCAATATCACCATGAAAAAAAAAAGCAGATCATGACCCACGCATATGCACAGTCTCACAGTATGTGAAAAAAACAAAAAAAACAAAAAAGCAACGATCCGGATGGGACTCGAACCCACAACCTCAGTCTTATCCTCCCGTAATTAGGAGGACCACACGATACCATTTCGCCACCGGACCGTTTGTTGTGATTGAAAGTTGATGCACAGAATGACATTATAAAGGGGAGTTTGAGAGTGGTTGGTGCACACACTAGAACAGCATCACGGGCATCTGCACAACAACAACTGACGCCGTGCAACACAACGACACAGAAATAATGAACAACAAATAACTGTCATTGAAGCTACCAAAAAGCTTATCTGAAAATGCAAAAGGAAACCACTAATAAGGACAACGACCACAATACCCGCATTTCACCGAACACGCCGTGAAGTCCTGCCCTGCGTCATCCGATTTCCAAAATTCTCAACCACGATCATCCTCGCAGTCAACGTATCGCGTAGTGTCGTAGTCTGCAAGCTCCTCGCGATCAAGCACATAGTCAACTACAATGTTGAATGTTTCAGAAGAAAACGGGCCGAAAGAAAAAAAAAACCAAAAGATACGAAAAAAGCCCCAAAAACCTTTTTGTTAAAAAATTTCAGTAATCGCACCGCCCACAGCAAGCCTTGTAATCCCAGACAGGTTCTCCCTGTCTTCGTAGTAGTCAGGTGACCAGGCACGCGCGTTCTAGTCGTAGTCGTCCTCACTGTTGGAATCAAAGTCATATTTGCGGTCCGACTTGGAGTCATTGTCGCTCTCCTCGTCTCTGATGCAGTCAGCTGTAAAGGTACTTGCACATGCAGCGATCCATTGCTTCCTGAGCGTGTAGGAGAGTACGCCGTCACGGCCGTCGCCCTCCTTGTCTTTGGATGTGGTTTCTTCCCAGCCTTGGTGTCGGATTTCGAGGGTGCCGATGTTGGATGAGCGGTGGACTATCTCGATTCGGACGGATGTTGGTGTCTTGGAGGCTGGTTTGTTACCTTCATGGTCTGCAGTCTTGCCCTTTCCTTTTGCGACTTTCTTTTCCTTGCCCTTTTGGACATCATCTTCATCATCTTCATCCTCTTCATCAGAGTCAACTTCGCTCTCCCCATCCACAGGCCCATCCTCCTCACCATCATCATCCCTTTCCACTCCCTCTCCATTCCACTGCTCTTCCAAATCCCCAACCATCTTCACCAATTTCCTCACCAGCGCCGCCAACTTTGCTAGTATCTTATCATCACTTTGCTCCTTCTCCCACCGCTTCACATCGGGTCGCACGTCCCGGATCTCAATGTCATTGGGGAAGAATTTGCCGCGCGTGTGGTAGGCAAGAACGAAGTTGGGGATCTGCGAGACCCAGAGCCGTGGAAGTTCCTCCTCGAGGATGTTGCTGTTCTCACGAGCTTTGATGGAGCGGGTTTTGAGATCAAAGACTTGTGCTTGGGGGACAATGGGTGATGGGGAGCTGGAGCTGCCGCTGGTACGGATGGTGAGGGGCGGGGGAGGCTTTGAGGATTCGGGGATGGATGGCGGAGGAGACAGAGATGCAGTGGAATTGCTCAAGCGGACGTCTGTCGTGGTTGACTTCTTGCTCTTGGAACCGGGCTTAACGGGCTTAAATAATTCCACGAGGTCCGAGATGTCACTGAAATCGATCTCTGCGACCAATGCTAACAGCTCTTCCACGCTGGTGATGGGTTTGTCCTTAACGGCTGGGGTCGGACTGGCCTTTGGTAAATCATCCTCGCTCAGATACCCATCGGCCTCGAACCTCACCAGAAACCGCAACCCACCAAACCGGTAGGTAATCAGCCTCTGATGCGCCCAGGATCCTTTTGCACTCTCTTCCCAGGTCGTATACCTCTTCGGAAACGTGTGGCCGTACCCTTTGACATCGGGGATCTTTTCTCTTGGGGAGTTCTCCCGGCGGATGAAGAAGATCGTGTTGCCGACTTTCTCGACCAAGAACCGGAAGGTCTTGTCCTGCCCGCGCACGAAGCGGAGCAGATTACCGAGTGTGCTGCCGCATGCGACGATATCAAGATCGGGGACGAGCGAAGGCTTGGTTCGCAATAAAGTGGCGATGGCCGGCTCATAGGGATGGTAAGGATACCGAGCGGCGTTGCGGTCGCGGTAGAACTTGCCGCTGTCTTGTTCGAGCTGAGGGGTTGTGGAGGGAGGCGTCCAGAGTGGGGGTTTGCCTTTGAGGTGGGTCTAAGTGTTAGTGCAAGTGGTGTTGATAGCGCCGTGACGGTGGCTGCATTTGGGACAAGATGGCGGGAGGTAAAGGGAAAAAAGCTGGGGGTACTAACCAGGAATCAAAATATCAGGCTTGAGTAAGTCGGTGCCTAGCCAGCTGTAGGAAGCAACAGCCTCACAGCCTTCGATGGTGGTCGAGTGTTGGTACTGGGTGGAAGCATCGTCGAGGTCGCTAACATGAATGGATTTGATGAGTGGTCCGAGCGGCGGCGGTGGTGTGGCCGGCGTGGAGGAGGCTCGTTTGCCGGAATTGTTGTTGTAATAATTCCCTTTGTTACCTTGGGAAGTGTACGCTTGGGCCTTTCGTTCCCAATAGGAAGACATGATGGCGTTTTGACCGGTATTGGGTCAATAGGGAAAGAGTGATGGATGAGCGCTTAAGTTTGGTGATGGCAACTGTGAGTTGCTGAGGAAAGAACGAAGTGAGGAAGGGCTGCTGTGTTTGTTACGCTCCCTCTTTCCTTCCACTTCTCCAAACTCTTCCCACCTTCCTCCTTTTAACAACACCAATCTTCTCCGTCGACATCAAACCTCATGACTCCCGTCCGTCTTGTCCGCGCTCCACGACATCATCTCCCGGTCTTCTTCTGTTTGAGGCCTTCCTTTGACGTTCACTTGCATCTGCCATCGGCAGCCAACCGACTGCGGAAAAAGAGAAAACGCCCCGCAACGCTAGCCCGGGCCGCTGATTCGGCGACCGTCAGCCAACTAAAATTGCCTTGGAGGTCAACGCCGGGCCGCCATCTGGGGGCCAAATACAGTGGGGTATCTTGTCACACAGCGGTTGGACGCACCGGCTAACTTGACGCACAGGGCCCCCACGTTTTGATGGCGCCCCGACCATCTTCCCCCGCGTCTGCCTCCGAGTCTGCCTCCAGACACTGGTCAACCCCCGGACCGGCTGGGCCTTTTGCATTCGACATGGCGGCCAGATTGTGACGGCCATGGATGAAACTGCCTCAGCCTCTCGAGAAGTTCCTGTTGGTCCCGTCGCCCTATCGTGCTCCCGCTCTCGCTGCGTCCCCAACGACCACGATCGCGAATCATGACGGTGGTGCACGGCATGCATCCATGCGGGAGGCCAACTGCCAGCGCATCGCCCATGTTGATACATCCCAATTCTCAATCAACGTCCGTTTGAAGTATACACAGCCTGATTCAATGGCCATCGTATCTTCGCGGGAAAGTCTGCCCTTCCGTCGGGTGTCTTGGTCGTCATGCATCATCGTCCTGTAAGCCCCCGATACGGGGCTTAAGGCGCCGTGATCATGACTTCGATACCACTCGACCGTTTACCTGGGCCTCCTGCTTGCTCTCGCTTGGACTTGAATGTTGGGCGAATTTACATATTCAGCAAGGCCAATCACAGTTCTCGGTGCTGGTAACGACTACGCCTTCCCGTTGAAGATATACATAGCATCTCAAGTCCCTTAAGGCCCTCTTCAACCCTATTCATACATGTGTTTTACCCTCTCCAGCTCTAGCACTTCCCTCATCCTCTTATTTGGACGAACAGACACTACATTTCCCGCCATTCCAAGTCTACTTTCTTCAACACACCGTCAAAGACGTCTATCTCCCACACTTGATCCCCCTTTCGGCATCCGCACCAGCACAACATGGCGTCAAACATACGCCAAACACGGCTCAAGACCGTTTTCAAGGCCATAGTCTTTGGCGAGCGCCCGGTCAACAGCTCTCATGATGCACAGCTCTTCCTTGAGGCTGTACGGTGTCAAGAGCCTCCAAGCGCATGCGTCGAGATGATCGTATCTCATCCAGCTGGCCTAGATGCAGTCCGAAACTCCGTCCGGAGCAACCTGTCTGAATCCTTCATCCTGTCACACACCCTCCCGTTCTTGGAGTATTTGTCTGACCCTGGCATCAAATCCCTGGCTGATGGCGAACTGCTTGCCCAACTGCTTGTCGTTATCGCCAACCCACCCACCCTTTGGAAAGCCCTAGTGAAACTCTTCAACGGCCATCAGCTGCCCCCGGATAGAGTTCACCCTTTTGCATGGCTTGCGCTAGAGCTCCTATCACTCCCTCAAAACGCCGAGGTTGATGTGCTGGAGGAGGTACAGGCCATCGTTGTGGACAAAAGCCTCCTAAAAACCCAAGACCATGCTGCTCGCGAGGTTGGGTATCGCATCGAAAAGGTCCTGCAACTCCGCTCCTCATCCAAGCCTTCCGTGCAGGCCAATGGTCCGGGAGGACGTCATGACAATGATTCTGATGTCTTCAGGAAGATTGCCATCTATCCTACCACCAATGAGTTCCTGTCGAATCAACAGCCATTCTATCGCACAGCATTTGAGGTCGCCGAGAGTCCATTGGACAGACGCCCGGCTATTCACCTGGACAACCAGTTCCGTTTGCTAAGGGAGGACATGCTGGCCGAACTACGGGAGGACCTTCAAGTTGCCATGGACGCCAAAAAGGCAAAGAAGTCTTTACTCACCATTGGCAAGCTGCAACCCGTGGCTCTGTCACTCACGGATACAAATCCATCTGGAAGAGGGCCGCGATATAAGCCGTGCACCCTCCTGGTTCGCTGTTACCACGGCTTAGGGTTTCTCAACAAAATGGAACCAGAAAAGCTGAAGAAATACCTCAGGGACAATCCACGTTTCCTCAAACATCAATCGTTCGGTGCTTTGACTCGAGGGAAAGAAGTCATCGCCTTTGCCTTTATTGATCGAGACAGAAACAATGAGCTACTTCTTCAGTCTCCCCCCATCGTGTGCCTTCAATTTGCCGACCCCAGCAGTTTCAAGAGAGCGTTGCTGACGCTTAAACTGCCAAACGCTCAGGATGTTGTTCAGTTTACCTTGGTTGACACGCCCGTGTTTGCCTACGAGCCGGTCTTAGCTGGCCTGCAAGCGATAACAGAGCTTCCATTGCAAGACCTGCTCATCAATCCATCAGGTGCCAGCTTGCCCTTTGCTGGGGTGTCGAAACTGCAGAGTTTCGTATCAGAACTCCAGTCAGCACGATCGAAAATGATCATGGTCAAGGATCAAGCTGTGCGCATAGAGGAATCCATCACTGTCGATCTGGCCCAGCTTGATTCGATACTCCATGCCTTGACGAAGCCGATAACCCTCATCCAGGGTCCCCCAGGTAAGTTTGAGTCAACAACAGAACTGCCCTAGTACAATGACATGTGCTGATACTTTACACAGGCACGGGAAAATCGTTCATTGGTGCACAAATTGCTAAACACTTGCACAAAGCTGGGCAGCGCATTCTCGTCCTCAGCTACACAAATCACGCCCTTGACCAATTTCTAGAGGACCTCCTCGACGTCGGCATCCCGGAGCAGGATATCGTCCGCTTGGGAGCCAAGGCCAAGTCCACGCTCAGAATTGTTCCACTCCTTCTTTCGGAACAAAAGGGTGGTTACCGGCGTACAAGGGATGCTTGGACGATGATCGATCTTCTAAGGGCCAAAGCTGCATCTTCCGCCCAAGAGCTACAAACCGCCTTTAGAACCTATTGGAAGGTTCAAGCTGGTTGGGCTGAGGTCTCCGAGTTCCTTGAATTCTTAGACGATCCGCACCCCTTCTATGAAGCCCTTCTTGTTCCCACCGACAACGGTGGGTGGAAGCGTACAGGGAAGAAGGGAAAGCAGGTAGGACCGGACTATCTCTTTCAGCGGTGGGTCAAAGGAGAAGATCCTGGCATGTTCAAGAAACAAATTCCCGAGACTTCACACGCTGTTTGGCAAATGTCCCTCCCTGAGCGACAAAGTCACCTGGATAGGTGGACCAAAGAACTGATTGAAGAGCGCCTGGCGACCATTGAGGAGCTTACACGGCAATACAACGAGGCCCAGAGCAAAGTTGACGCCCAATTCAATGACGCGGATGCACACACTATGCGCCAGAAGCGAGTTATTGGCTGTACCACCACCGCTGCTGCCAAGTATTCGGGTCTCATCCGGGCCGCAACACCTGATGTGATTCTCGTGGAGGAAGCAGGCGAGATCTTGGAGAGTCACGTACTCACCGCCCTTGCCCCATCAGTGAAGCAATTGATTCTCATTGGTGACCATAAGCAACTCAGACCAAAGATCAACAACTACGCTCTTTCTGTGGAAAAGGGTGACGGCTATGATCTGAACCGGTCTCTGTTCGAACGGCTCATTATGCAGGGTGCACCCCATACTACACTGCAGAAGCAACATCGCATGGTCCCGGAGATCTCCATGATACCGCGCATGCTAACCTACCCGGATCTACTCGATGGCCCCAAGACGAGCGGCAGACCGCGGATCCGCGGGCTTCAAGACCACGTTGTGTTCATAAATCACGGGAAGCTGGAAGACACTGACAAGGCCCTCCGAGAACGCCATGATCCTGGAGTGAAAGAGAGCAAGAAGAATACGTTTGAAGCACAAATGGTGCTAGAGTGCATCAAGTTCTTTGGCCAGCAAGGCTACTCTGCTGACAAACTTGTTATCCTCACGCCATATCTAGGGCAGCTCCGAGTTCTTCAAGAGCTGTTACGGGAGAACCAGCGCGATCCGGCGCTGAGTGAAATGGACAAGTTGGAACTTTTGAAGGCTGGTCTTTTGAGTAAGGCGGCCGCCAAGGTCGATGAGAAGCCCCTTCGTGTGTCCACAATTGGTGAGTGGCTTCCGACTTTAAACCGTGGGGGAATTGAGACAATCAGAGACTTCGAACATGCATTTTTGTTGTCATCATGCTCCCTACACAAACTTTGCAGCTGCTAACGGCGGAGTAGATAACTACCAGGGCGAAGAAAACGACATTGTCATTGCTTCGCTCACACGGAGCAATGAGTCAGGTGATATCGGTTTTATGTCAGCCCCGGAGCGTCTGAATGTCCTTGTTACCAGAGCAAGGAACTGCCTGGTGCTGATCGGCAACATGGGCACCTTCATGAGCAGCAAGAAGGGTGGGCCGACCTGGCGCCCGTTCTTTGAACTGATGAAGAGCCGCAATCATCTGTACGATGGTCTTCCTGTCAGGTGTGAAAAGCACCCCGAAAAGATTGCTCTCTTGAAGGAACCCATCGATTTCATGAAGTTCTGTCCTGATGGAGGATGTACGGAGCCGTGGTATGTGTTGCTCTTTGGGTACGTTGATCGCGTTACCCTGCTAACTGTATTGCTAGTGACGCATTACTCAAATGTGGAATGCACAAGTGCAAATCCCGTTGCCATCGTGTTATCGACCACAGCCAAGCTCCATGCCACGAGATCATCGTCAAGACGTGCGAGAGGAATCACAAGCTCAAGGTTAGCTGTGACAGACAGAAGGATAACTGCCGTGAGTGCATCAGAGAGGACAAAGAGCAGGAGCGACGGATCAAGAGAGACCTCCAGCTTGAAGAAGATCGCTTGCGCAAGGAAGAAGCCCACCGTAAGAGTCTCCAAGAGGTGGATGACGAGCTAGACCATCAACGCCGACTCAACAAGTATCTGTCAGACGAGAAGATCAGAGAACAGACACTGGAACAGCGCCGCCAGGAGCTCGCAGCCCTCAAAGATGCCCAGGTACGGGCGCAGGAACAAGCAAAACAACGGGCTGAGATAACTCGCCGGGTTGCTGAAAAAGCCAAGCGTCGGGCGGAGCAGAATACTAATGTGGGAGAAAAGGCTGATCCGCAAGATCCGCTTGGTGACCTTCCTGATACCGCTGAGGGCGAGTGGAAGTATCTCAAGGAGTTTGAAGAGGCATCCAGTAAGCCGATGGATACGCTCATGTCCATGATAGGGCTGGAAGAGGTCAAACAGAAGTTCCTCGACATCAAGTCCAAGGTCGACACGGCCGTTCGTCAGGGCATTTCCCTTAGCAAGGAACGTTATAGCTGCTCCATGCTCGGAAATCCCGGCACAGGTTAGTTCTCTCTTGTTGCCCATTTGGAGGTATACACGTTCTAACAAACGCTTCAGGAAAAACCACTGTTGCGCGACTCTACGCCGAGTTCCTGTCCGATGTGGGGGTAATTCCTGGACAATGTTTCAAGGAAACCACAGGCGCAGGGTTGGCGAATCTAAGGGTGGACGGCTGCAAGAAGCTGATTGAGGAGATTCTCAACGAAGGTGGAGGAGTACTCTTCATCGATGAGGCATATCAGCTCACATCTGGTAACAACCCTGGCGGCGGGAGCGTGTTGGACTATCTCCTAGCCGAAATCGAAAACCTCAGGGGCAAGGTTGTGTTCGTGCTTGCCGGCTACAACAAGCAGATGGAGAGCTTCTATGCCCACAACCCAGGCCTTCCCAGCCGATTCCCGATTGAGATGAAGTTCGAAGACTATACGGACAACGAACTGCTCAAAATTTTCGAACTCAAGGTCAACAAAAAGTACAATAACGCCATGGATTGCGAGGATGGCCTCCAAGGGCTTTATTGTCGCATAATCTCCAGGAGAATCGGCTATGGTCGCGGCAAAGAAGGGTTCGGAAATGCACGCACGGTCGAGAACACATTGGACATCATCTCTACACGACAGGCAAATAGGATAAGGCGGGAGCGCAAGGCTAAGAAACCGGACATTGACGATCTATTCTTCACCAAGGAGGATCTTATAGGTCCTGAACCCGCTGAAGCTCTTCAGAAGTGCCAGGCCTGGACAAAACTGCAGCAACTGATTGGACTTTCATCTGTCAAGGAAGCAGTCAAATCTCTTGTCGACAGCATCCAAGCCAATTACAAGAGGGAGTTGGCTGAGCAGCCACTCATCCAATACTCGCTCAACAAGGTCTTCCTTGGAAATCCGGGCACAGGGAAGACAACGGTGGCGAAGCTGTACGGAGAAATCCTGGTGGCACTTGGAATGCTGTCCAAAGGCGAAGGTAAGGTGTCCCTTGAACCCTTTGATTTAGCCATTGTGACTTGCGCTAACCTTCTCCGCTCTAGTGGTTATCAAGAACCCATCTGATTTTGTTGGTGCTGTTCTTGGGCAGTCTGAACAGCAGACCAAAGGCATCCTGACTGCGAGTTTGGGCAAGGTCCTTGTCATCGATGAAGCCTACAGTCTCTACGGCGGGGGAGGTGCTCCAGGATCAACTTCGGACCCATACAAGACAGCCGTCATAGACACCATTGTGGCGGAGGTTCAAAGCGTACCTGGCGACGACCGATGCGTTTTACTCCTCGGGTACAAGGACCAGATGGAGACAATGTTCCAGAACGTCAACCCAGGGCTCGCCCGCCGGTTTCCCATTGCTTCAGGGTTCAACTTTGAAGACTTCTCTGATGATGAGCTTCAAAAGATCTTTGATCTCAAGATCAAGCAACAGGGGTATCAGGCAACTGCCGGAGTGACCGTCGTGGCAATGGAGATGCTGAAGCGGGCCCGCAACCGGCCAAACTTTGGCAATGCTGGTGAGATTGATATCCTGCTCAATGATGCAAAGGCTCGTCATCAAAAGCGTCTTGCCAAGGGGAAGGCGCAGTCCGAAACGCTCTTCGAGCCACAGGACTTTGATGAAGATTTTGACAGGGCCACAAAGTCTGACACGAACATCCGGAAACTCTTTGAGGGTTCAGTTGGCTCTGAAGAGGTCATTGCTCTTCTGGAGCGCTACCAGGAGACCGTGCGGACGTTCAAGTCCATTGGCATGGATCCGAAGGAGAACATTCCGTTCAACTTCCTCTTCAGAGGGCCTCCCGGTACCGGCAAGACCACCACAGCCAAGAAGATGGGCCAGGTGTTCTATGACATGGGCTTCTTGTCTACTATTGAGGTGGTGGAATGCTCCGCAAGCGACATGATTGGCAAGTATGTCGGGCATACCGGGCCTCTGGTCAGAGCTCAACTGGACAAGGCGCTGGGTAGGGTCCTCTTCATCGATGAGGCGTACAGGCTGGCTGACGGGCATTTCGCCAAGGAGGCCATTGATGAACTGGTGGATTCGTGCACAAAGGAGCGATACTACAAGAAGTTGATAATTATTCTTGCCGGCTACGAGGCGGATATCAACCGACTGATGTCGGTCAATACCGGTCTAACGTCTCGTTTCCCGGAGGTGATCAACTTCCGAGCCCTGTCTCCAGAAGAGTGCGTCGATCTGCTGCGCAAAAGGCTTGAGGAAAATCACAACACACTCAAGGAGAGGAGTATAGAGCTGGATATTCTCCGTCTCAGATCACCCGGCTCCGGCTTCAAAAGACTACTGGTGTCTTACTTCAAGCAGCTCACCGCCCAAAACAACTGGGCTAGCGCACGGGACGTCCAAAGCCTGGCCAAGAACATGTTCAACCAGGTAATGCGAGATCACGAGGGTCTGACCAAGGGACGCATTGCTCTCACCGAAGATATCATCAAGCAGGAACTTGAAGCGATGATTCTTGAGCGCGCCTCGCGGGGCAAAGCTGCAGCGGAGGCAGCCACGCCAAACGGGTTCCCAAGCGGGATGCCGCCATTCTTCCAAGCGCCGCCGCAACAGCAACAGCCCTCGTTCAATACTTCCACGGCGAAAGCTACTTCCTTCACACAAGAACAAGCCCGTGTTGTCGAGGAGGTCTTCTCAGAGGAAGAAGAAGATGATGATGATGAGCCAGCATCTCCACCGGTTGAGCTCAAGGAACAGGCCGTCGATACGTCAGACTCGAGGTATGCAGCAAAGCGAGACGCGGGAGTGAGTGACGCAATCTGGGAGCAGCTCCAACGGGATCGCCAGGCAGAGAAAGAGAAGGAGGAGGAGTACAGGAAACTGAAAGAGGCAGCGAAGAAGGCCACGGATGCGGCCAGGGATAAGATTGTCAAGAAGCTGCTGGAGGAAGAAGCGAGGAGGAAAAAGGAGGAAGAGATGCAGATGAAGTTGAAGATGATGGGGGTTTGCCCGGTTGGGTTTGCTTGGGTTAGGCAGGATGGAGGGTATCGTTGTGCGGGTGGGGCGCATTTTGTGGGGGATGAGGCGTTCGGGATAAATTGAACTCGGACTTGCGGGATAGACAGGCACCTCGAGACAGGTGTGCGATTTGTAGAACTAGTGTGGCCTGGAAGGGCAGAGGGGCCAGGGCCGCGGGAGGCTGGCTGGACACTCGATTGCTTGAAGACATTTCAGGTTGTTTTTGATGCTGTTATTGTTCGATGGAAGGATAAACTCTCAGTTATCACATGTCTCTACACGCATTTATCTCATTCTGCATACTTTCCTGTTGCAAATTGGCCCAAGAATCTTGTGCCAACATGGCGTTCTCGCGCAAACGGGACACCTGAAGATGACGGCAATGGTCCAGCGGCTGTACAGCGACTTACAGTGGGAAAGCCGCTGTAACGTGCTGTGGCCCCACATCCACCGACGATTCACCCCCACTTTCATGGTAAGGTGACATTCCGCATCGCATGTAAGTGTTAGTGCTGTTACCTGTATAGTCTGAGTATAGGGTTCATTTGCTAACAGAATATGTAGTGATATCAATCCATCAACTGGCAGTCTCACGTCCAACCAACGATGCTGGTCCCCCCAGCCCGCTAGAAGACAGCAAGGGAATCTGCAACACATCATCATACCTAGGCTCCCATTTCGTTCAACCTTTCCGTGTTCGTAGAGTGAGCTATGGGTCTAAAATGTCCAACCTTATTTGAGGCCTTGGTTGCTACCAATCCAAACACCGCTGTTGATCCCGTTCAGAGTCTTCTGACGATATCCCTCTACCCTCCCGTCCGGCTTTCCGAGCCTACCTACAGGTAGAAACCGAAGGGTCGCGTTCAACGACTGACTTAGAATGAAAAGTGCGTGTAGCCAAGATAGCCCCCGGTCTTAGTACCTGTCATGTCGTGCAACCTCCACCCCCCACCGTCCCATCAGGCGTGGTGCATGTGTCCATAATGCCCCCGTACATCTGGGCAATGGCCTGGCTGTATTTGGTGAACACTCGGTCAGTAAAGCATCTTAGACAGATGAACGATACGGGACTCCCTTCGTGGTAGGATAAACGGGCATTACTTATAATATACCAAGTAGGATACGTGCTAACATCATTATTGTCCGGCCAAAACAACGCGCCATGCCAATTGCACCAGACCCTTTGGGGCCATGGCCCATTGGTTATCAGCCGACCGGGGCACGCCAGTTGGCCCGCGGCGGCATGGTAGTTGACGCAAAAGACGGCGTCGGCGACCTACAACATGTTAGTATTTATAAAGATACTTGCGTACCTAGTGGATAGGAGTTTCGAACTGACTTTAGCTCTGGCTCTGCCATTAATTTCATCACAAATGACTTGGGCATCCCGACCGCGCTTCTTGGCACCAGCAGTAGCCGGCAAAGTGGCATTGGCGGTATCAAGATACGCCTGCACGGCTTCCTCAGGAGACAGGGCGGTGGACGGGTCAGCGATGATGGAGTCTACCCATTCGGAGAACGAGAAGCGGGTGGTGGCTTCCGCCGCTTCGACAACGGCAGGTGCTGCGGTGACTTGGGAGGTGAGGACTCCCAAAGCCACAAGGGGAAGAGTGGATAGGCGGGGGAAGTTAACCATCTTGGAAAGAGCGAGAGAAACTTGAAGTTTGGGGGTGGTGCTGTCTGTATGTGGAAGTGGGAACTGACTCTGTCGATGGATTGATTGACTTGTGGTGGGAGTGTTCAACTTTGAAGCGACTGTGCCTCCCATCTTTATATCTCTTCCATCGTGGCAGAAATGCTTTTGCTAATATTGTTTGCAGACACTCCATGAAGTCGTTAAAGTCTTGATCGTTTCGGACCAATGAAGCGATGAGAGTACCCATGCCCCCTGTTTACTTCCCCTGAACTTCCTCAATCCTAACAAACATGCACCCCAGATCAACGTAGTATCGTGGGATTTAAGGGGCTGCATAGAACCAACAAGAGCTCACCAACAAACAAATGAGTGCACCCATGGACAGTGAGAGTGGTGCAATCTCGTTAGGAGGCCGTTACCCCTACCCAACGCACACAAGACAGTAGTTCTAGTAGCCCGCACTTTGCCATAGTCAAGTGTCAAGATGAAGAGCTTTGGACGTTCCGTGGCCAACTGACAAATTTGAGGAGATGATAAGGGAAAATCGAGTAAGCAACGGACATCGAGTCACTTTTGTCATCCCAAAATCTCCAAGGCCTTGCCAACTGAACCAACATGTTTCACTACTTCCAATCCGGCAGCCGGCTAGCAAATTCGATCCCAGACTCGCAAATAGGACCCGATCAGGAGCCGATACAAACTACCAACCCCCATACAGTCCCTTTCAACGACTGTATAAGAGATCATGAACCCTCCATGAGTCCAAGCTATTACCACCCGATTAAGTCTTTACTGACAGCCCTGTTCACAGACCTCTGTTCAGTCTCATCCAAACCTACCTACTTCCCATCTCCAACAAATTCAATCACCAACATGGTCAACTTCGCCACTCTTTCCCTCCTTGCCCTCGGCCTCGTCAGCTCACAAGCCCTCACCGCTCCCGCCACCGTGACTGCTACCAGGCCCAAATCCGCAGTGGCAGAACGCTTCTCCTTCGCCAAATGGGTGGACACCATTATCGCCAACCCCGACAACGCCTTGTCCCCCCAGGAGGCATGGCAAGCCTACCTTGATTTGGCCAACAGCACCACAACCGATGCCCCTTCTTTGGGAGAAGTTGAACCTGTGCACGAGAAGCGGAGGGATCCCCAGGTAGACTGCACGAATTGGGGTGGCATTAACCAGGCAAAGGTCCGTTTCTCTCGGGGGAAAGTCAAGATGACTCGAATATATATGGGAAACTGAACATGAAGGAAATTGACTCCTAGTACCAACTAAACCAGGTCGTCGACGCTGTCGTTTGCATCAACTACATGGCCGCAGCCGGCCAAGCCCCCTGCACAGCTCATAAGAAAACTAGCACTGACGGGAGTGGCATTTCAATCTTGTTTTATTGCTCGTTTGGGTCTGCAATGTTGGGGCCCTATGGTGATGGGTATACGGATCCGACAATGTGGGGGACTTGGTAAGTCACATCTTGGACGCTACTTTCAAGATAAAAGTAAGGTAGTCGCTGACCACAAGCTCCGAATATAGCCAGAGCATTGCCCAAACTGCGGGCGCCATTATGGACACTTGTACTCAACCGAACGGGATGGTGACGGGTGCCAGGGGTTATGACCTGACGGGTACTAAAGCCGGTGTATCAATCTCCCGCTACCCGGGAGATCTTTCCTAAGGAGTAGGCACCTAAAGAAGATGATACATACCTTCCCTTAGGTACCTCTGGTTTGGTTGTCGGATATGTAGAGGTACCCTTTACCTCCAATGGTCTATATATTTCCGCTTCTTCCTCACTCTACCTGCTTTCGAACGTTTCTTTCCCAGCCATGTCTTGTTCTCGCCTGCGAAAGTCTTTGTAGTCACCTCAGCGGTCAACCTCTCCCTCTGCTATCTTATGGTTTTCACCCATCTCAATCACCATTTCAAGCCGACCCATGAGCAAATCCCATCCATTCCATCAACTGTGCCGCCATGTTTCACAAACTTCCCAACACCCATTCGGTTTGTTTCCGAGTTCCGTCTGGACAGGACAGAGAAGGTAAACACGGCCTGACAGCGGTTGGCTTCCAGCAGTCAAACAACCATTAACCCCTTCATTTCATAACTCATCGGCGCTACGGTGATATATTAGACCTCAAGCTTCCGCTATCTATTCCTTTCTTCTTCTCGTCGCCCCCTGATCTGACACTTAACCAGCACCTACGAACATACAGCACCCACGATGGCCAACATTGCCCTTTCCCTGACGGTAGCCTTTGGCCTTTTCATCTCTCAGGAGGCCATCGCGGCCCCAACTACCGCCGTCGAAGCCACTGGCGATACCCGGTTCTCTTTTTCCGCTTGGGTGGACTCCATCATCGCAAACCCCGGGACTGCCCAGAATCTTCACCGAAAGATAATATGATAGTGCAGTAAATCATTCGAGTAAAGTTACATATAAATAACGCCCCATCATTGTTCTCGTTTCGTTCGGTTCGTTTCGCTTTCTCTAAACAGCCTCCTTCTCTGACCTGCTTGTGCCATCGTGCTCAAAGATGTCCACCACCTCGGTACCTATACGGTCACCAAGACCGAGAACGCGCCTGGACTCTTCGATGGACATGTTGTGCGGCATGCTCTTCTCCCGCTTGACGGGGTTTCCGCCCGCCGCGAAGATGACGTCGAGCTCCTCAAGCGAGCGTTTCTTGGTCTCGACGCAGAAGAAGTAGATGACAGGGACGAAGAGGAAGTTAAAGACGGCGAAGATGATGTACTATCAGAATTGTGTGAGTTAGCGGTCGATCGTCGCCACAGGCAGGCAGGCAGGCGAGAGAGAGTGTGTGACTTACGGTCTTCCAGCCAATGTTTGCCAAAGCAGGGGGGATGATCATGACGACCACGAAGCAAAAGATCCAGTTACCGGCGCTAGCGATGGCATTGGCCTGCGAGCGGCAGCGCAGAGGCGCAATTTCGGCACTGTAGAGGTACGGCCCACCGACCCAGGCGAGACCGAAGAAGGTGTTGAAGAGAAAGAGGAAGCCGGCGGCAACAAGCTGGCACGTCCGGTCGGCGGTGCTGGTCAGGCCGGCAATGATGGCGAAGCAGACAGCCATGCCGCCCGCCGTGATCATGAAGGACCTACGGCGGCCGAGACCCTCGATAAGGAGAACGGAGAGAAGCGAGCACAGGGCGTATTCGAGACCGCCCATGGCAGCGATGAGGTGCGACATGCTCGGAGAGAGGTCAAAGGACTCCTGGAGGATCTTGTTGGCGTAGGTAGAGACCATGTTGATGCCGGACAATTGCTGGGCGGCTTGAAAGAAGGTACCAATGGCGATGCGATACAGAGTCTTGGTCGGGCCGTTGTCAAAAAGCTCCTTATAGGAGAAGGTGGCCATTTGGGATTGCGCTTCGTAGGAAGCGATGATGGCGTCGCGCTCGGCGAGGAGGACTGGGTCGTCAGGAGCGAGGCCACGAAGCTTGGCAAGGTTGTGGGTGGCCTCGTCGAACATGCCGTGCTTGATGAGCCATCTGGGGGACTCGGGGAGGAAGTTGATGAAGACAAATACGATGAGGGCCGGAATGAGCTGAATGCCGACGGGCACACGCCATTGTGCCTGTCCCTTGACAAAGAAGAAGCCGTATCCAATCAACTGTCCACAAGCAACGCCGAAAGTTTGGAGGCCGCCCTCGATCATGACCCATCGCCCTCTACTATGCGGCTTCGCACACTCGGCTTGCCACGACGGCACGGTGGCAACCTGTAGACCGAGACCGATACCGCTGATGACCCGCCCAGTGGCTAGCTGACCGACGTGCCAGGCAGAGCATTGAAGAACACCGCCGACCAACATGAAAAGCATGCCGAACCAGACAGTTGCACGTCTCCCCAGGCGGTCACCAAGGTCGAGACATGCCAGGGCTCCGACCAGGGCGCCCAGTTCAAAAGCAGCAATGACAATGCCCTGGATATTTGGGTCTTCCATGGTGGGAAAGACAGAGGTGAATGGGCTCTCGGTGATAACACCGCCCTAACAGGTCATTCGTTAGCTGCGGCTGCTTAGGGTTAAAGATGCTAGGGTACTCACCATTACTGACATATCGTACCCGAACAACCAGAAGGCCATGGCAGCAATGCCGGCGACAGCGAAGTTGAGCGGAAGCCCGCTCAACCCCATGGTTGTCGTGTACGGGCTCAACTTGAACATGACGGGATTTGTCCAGGGGCAGGATAGTAGGACGGGATTGGAAAGGTCATCTTTACGGTGAGAAAGCGAGTGCTTTTATAGACGCTTTCACCGCGTATATATACCGAAACCGAGATGACGTCTGAGATCTGGGGAATGCCCTTGGCACTCATAGACAAGCTCCATGCCTTGGAGAGCAATCATCCAGTGGGCGGTCATAGCCGAGAGGGCAGTCATCCCCGAGAGGGCAGCCATCCCCGAGAGGGAATGGCATTGGTGCAACGTCCGGATTGGTGATGAAGGCGGGATAGCGCGCAAACGCTACCTCTAGCTGGATAGACTAAACCCACATTTTTTCAGCTAGTGTTTGCGGGGATAGCGCGGCACCCCTGAAGATCTAGAAATCCGATGAATTGGGTATTCTGCGGGGTATTTTGCGGGGTGTTACGCGGGGTGGACCCGGTTTTCTGGCACGGAAACACTCTCCCATGTTTTTGCTAGCGCCGCGTTTGGGTGCAGAGTCGGTAAACCCGACGGTAAACCAGATCCCACACATCTGCGCCCGAAACAGCAGTCAACTACGAGCATGCCACCGCCAAGATCGGCAGTCAACTACGAGCTATCGTGACCAAGGCCGGCGTGGGGCCCCGCGTTCACGCGTCCCGCAAACAAACTTTACCAGGTTCCGAAACCGGATTCATTGCGTCTAGCTAAGGACCACTAAGTTCAGCAGTCTACGGCAGTCTAGATCGAACTAGTACCTCCCGCCATGACGTCCCGGGAAGGCAGCCATCTCCGGGGCCTATCTTAGCCCGGCGTGCCGCTGGTTGCCTTATTTATTCATGTGCCGTCTCTTGCTCTCTCCTTGTCCAGCACAGCTCTCACGTCTCTAGCCCTCCAAAGCCACCGCTCTAAAGAATCGACAATGCCTTCCGCAACGAACCTTTCGCGGGGCGCTCCTCTGTAAGCTTGATCTCTGAAAAACCATCTATTTGCCTCTCCTATGTACACTGTCCGAACCGTTGCTAACACCGTCCAGCTCTCTCAAGGTCATCGGCCACAATGCCGGAACCTCCATGGACGGAGTCGACCTTGTCCACGTCCACTTTACCCAGGACTCGCCTACCTCCCCCTTGAACATGCAGCTTCTCCGTTACGGGGAGTACCCAATGCCGCAGAAGGTCAAGAGGCGCGTCATGAAGCTCATCAAGGAAAACAAGACGACCCCCGAGGAAATGGCCATTGTCAACATCCAGCTCGGTCAGGTCATTGCCGACGCCGTCAACTCTTTTGCCACGGACCAAGGCTTCGACCTGGCAAAGGAAGTCGACCTGATCGGTGGCCAGGGCCAGACCATCTGGCATCTGCCTCTCCCCGAGCTCTTCGAGGGTGACCAGATGCGTGCCCACCTGGACATGGCTGAGATTGCCATCATTGCTGCAAATACCGGCGTCACTTCCCTGGGCAACTTCCGCGTCTCCGACATGGCCCTCGGCCGCCAGGGCTGTCCTCTCTTCGCCGCTCTCGACTCGCTCCTCCTAAACCACCCTACTCTCAACCGTGCCGTCCAGAACATCGGCGGCATTGCCAACTTCTCCATCCTGCCCAAGGGCAATGTGCAGGGTTGCTATGACTTTGACACTGGTCCAGGAAACGTCTTCATCGATGCCGCTATCCGTTACTTCACCGACGGCCAGCAGGAGTACGACAAGGACGGTGCTATGGGCGCCAAGGGTAATGTCGACCAAGACATTGTTGACGAGATCCTTGCGGGACCTTACTTCGTCCATGATATTCCCAAGACCACTGGTCGAGAGACCTTTGGTGACCGTATGGCGGAGGACATCTGCGACAGGATGTTGGCTAGTGGCGCCACTCCCGAGGACTGCGTTGCAACAATCACCCGCATCACCGCTCAATCTCTTGCCGACGCTTACGAGCGCTGGGGCCCCGAAGGCGGGGTTGACGAGATCTACATGGGCGGCGGTGGCTCCTACAACCCCAACATTGTCAACTATCTCAAGCAGCGCCTGCCCAAGACTCGCATCACATATATCGACGAGACCGGTATCCCCGTCGGCGCCAAGGAGGCTCTGGGGTTCGCGCTTCTCACCCACGAGTGCTTCGTTGGCAGGCCAATGATCGTCCCCACCAACACCGAGTCGGATAACCCTGGTGTCGTTGGCCAGATTCAGCCTGGGAAGAACATGCACCGCATCAGACAAGCCGTTGCTCAGGTAAACCTTTTTTCTCATTCCAGTCGCCGCCGATTGTCGCTAACCCCTTGTCAGTTCTGGGGTGACTTCCCAGAGGAGGACATTCGATGTACCACCAAGATGAACCTCTTGCCTAGCCTCTGCAAGTGAACAGCTTAGGGTTAAGAGATAGCATGCATTGCAAGGTGTACGGCGCTTGGCATTGATTGGATGTGTGATAGATATTCCTAGGTAGGAATGAAAGCTGTTTGGACACAGATTCTGGGGGCGTCCCCTGTAGCGCCAAGGCTTTCCGACCCCCGGGCTAGGGCAATAATTAAACGTTAGCGTGGGCGGAGAAGCGGAGGAGAAGACGACATGGCTCGGCATATGTTCGAGTCGTTTCTAAGGAAGACACCACCTCTCCTCACCGTAGCCATGCAATGAACACCGCTCAACTGGCCTTCTCCAAGCAGGTCCGGGGACCTAGCTCAAGAAGCAAGCTTGGTACGCCATCCGTTCATGCCCACGCGTAGACGTTGATGTTGACATGCAAGCAGCTTGCAAACAATGTCGCGACCGCCACGTTAAATGCGACCAGCAGCAGCCATGTGGCATTTGTCGACGACGCAATATACAGTGCTCCCACGGTGACAATATCCTCTTCACAGCCTTGGAATGGAAACCCGATACGGAGCCGAGCCCGAGCTCGACGGCATGGGAACAGAGGCCCAGTCCCGCTCGCATCGGTAAGGCCGCGCCATATGTTACAAAGCAATCTCTGACTCTTCTTGACTGGGAATAGTGGGCTTCGTCGATGAGACATTCCAAGTGTCCCAGCTCTACCATGTCCTGCCTTCTTGCAATGCCACCGATGGCGATCTGGGCGTCTCCAAGACAAAAAATCCAAAGGGACACGTTTTCTCGCTGGCTTCACACACGGGAGCCGCCGCTCCGATCACCGATGAAAAGGATGCATTCTATATGGCAAGGTACACCGACATCATCGGGCCTCGATTCGACATGTTTGACAGCACATCTCGATACTTCTCTCTGACCCTTCCACACATGGCTCTCAGCAACCGGCTCGTGCTTCTCTCTTGCCTCGCATCTGCCGCCAGACAGTATTCGCTCGTCACAGACCGCGGTCATCACGATGCTCTGGTGTACTACAACGAAGCTCTCAAGACATTGTATGAGCGCCTAAACGATAGCGGGCACGAGGCAGCGACCTTTGCCAGTTGTTTGCTCATTGCCCACTGCGAAATGGTTGAAAGTAAAGCGAGCGACTGGAACTTGCACTTAAAGGGGACGGGGGAGCTGGTCATGATGCACCACTGGAACGGCCGAAGCGGAGGACTGGCACAGGCGGTATGTACCTATCCTCTCTCTCCAAGACGGCCAACTTCATGCTGACTGTTGCCCCCCGCCGAAAGAGCTTCTGGATTTACTACCGCATGATCATCCTTGCTTCCCTCGCATCCGGTATGTCGGCGGCAGTGAACTTGGGACAGTTGCTACCCTTGGGATACTTTCCTGGTCCCCCTGGGGGGGAATGGACCCTCGATGCCTGGCAAAGCAAAGTCGTCTATCTCCTAGGGTCCACCCACAGGTTTTGGGCCCGAACACGCAATCATCATCAAGACGACGACGCGGATGATGCGCTGCTAGACCATGAGCTTACAGCCGAGTGGAATAGCCTCGGCGATCAACTGTTGCGACATCAAGACCAAGCACCGGCCATGTGCCAGGCGTTGAGCACCATCCCAGCAGCAGCAAATGAAGATACTACCTGTACTAGCCCATTCGAAACCGTTCGCTATGTCAATGGTCCCGTGTCGGCCGCCTGGCAGATGTTGCATACTGCATATCTGGTCCTCACCCTCTCTCAGCCTTGTTCTCCTGGAGCCGCCGCCCGGCTGACGCTCCTCTCTTCGCCCGAGGTGGCGCACAAGGCCTTGTCATATGCCAGGAAGATCGTGTCCAACTCGATAGCGAATCGCTGCACCATCGCATGGGCCAACGCTGTTCAACTACTGACCATGGCGGGGCAGTGTCTTGTAGAGGCGAAGGAGCGGCAAGCATGCTTAAAGGCGCTCGACGATATCCAGCATCACACGGGGTGGAACACTCGGGTGAATATGGAGACACTGTCTGCCATATGGAGACGGGGGACAATAGAGGTAGATGCCGGAGTCGACACACGTTCTAGGGGGGCTGCTGACACGGTGCATGGACGTCAAAATGGCGATTTGGGAAGGTTATTATATATCACATGGATGGGCTACGAGGCTGTTGTTGTCTCCTAGGCGCCCCGACACCGTGGTCCCAGCCACCCCCTATAATAAACTGCCGTCAAACCCGTCTTACAATAGTCCCCGGCAATATCTAGGACTTTTGTTTACCTAGCAAAGTCACCTAGCTGGCTGGTACCGCGGGAAGGATGCTCCACAAGTGATCCTTGGTCCCATTGTCCTCGAACTGCACGATATTGGCGCCATTGGCGGTCGACATGCCGTCAACGCCGGCCAGGAGACCACTGTTCTTATTCTTTAGTACAAAAAGGCCATTCGGGGGCCTCCCTTGGGAGATGACTCGCCAAAGATGGTCGCTGGTGCCGTTGTCCTCATATTGCTGAAGCACAACGCTATTGGCGGTCGACGCGCCCTGCACGCCCAGCAAGAGACCACTGTTGAGGTTCCTGATTTTGAACCAGCCGCCCGCCGGGGCGCGCATAAACTGCCACAGGTGGTCACGCGTGCCGTTGTCGTCGTACTGCTGGATGTTCGCGCTGTTTGCCGTCGACATCCCCTCGACCCCCATGAGCTTGCCGCTGTTCTCGTTGCGCAGCTGGAACACGGCCGGTGTCCAGACTTCAAACTCGGACAGCCCCCAGCCGTTGCCGGCGGCGCCTGGGTTGTTGGGCGCGACCACCCGCAGTTGCGAGGTGACGATGGTCGGAAAGGTGATCTTGGTCTGGCTGTTGGAGGTAGTAGCATGAGCGGACCCGCCGTTGCGTTGCTGGTTGGGCACCGTGAGCCAGGAG
>RAOH01000398.1:0-29097 GCA_009804965.1 Neurospora sp. FGSC 26632 | reverse complement strand
GCGTGCTCGATGGGCGCCATGGCGACGGTCTCGCGGTCGTAGAAGAAGTCCCAGAGGCCGTGGTTCTCGTCGACTTGGATCGGGGGCAGCTCCTCGCGCGGGACGGGCTCGGGGAGGGGTTCGTCGGAGACGGAGAGCTTCCAGCGGGTGCCGGACTTGCGCAGCGCAGACTCGCCACGCTTCTTGGAGTTGTCGCGGGTCACGCGGGCGGTAGGGTATTTGTGGCGCTTGAGGAGGGCAGCGGAGGTCGAAAGCGCCCTGACCGGAACGGCGACGGCGACCTTGGGTACTGTTGCGGCCGAGCGGCAGGTCTGCATAATGGCGCCCATGGAGGGCCGGAGGGCGGCTGGTGAGGCCATGGCAGACAGTTGTGGTGTTGTGTGGTGGTGGTGGTGGTGGTTGGTTGAAAGTACGTCCCAACCCGATGCCCGCTGCTCCGTATGCACCGTCGTCCGAGTCGCAGTGGGTGGTCAATCGTAGGCGCGGTGCGGACTGCGGTGCGGCTCCGGGACGGCAGCAACTCGCTCCACGGCCTTCCCGTCTGGCACCGCAAAATTTAGGTGGGTCCGAGCTTGATCCCCGTTCGTGCCGCCAACGGATCCTCATTGGTCCCATTCGATCGGTCCGACAGGCGAATTGCCGGATGAATTGGCGGCAAGCGCTGTGGCAGCCACTAAATATCTACGCTAGTACAAACAAGGTTAAACTTTAGTATAACTTCACGTCCAATTTCTTTTCCAACCAATCATAAAACAATGTGCTGTTTACTTGAAGTTGACGCTATTCCTACCAATGACAGCTTTCATTGAACGACCCAAGGTCAACGTCCTCTCTTCATCCCGAGGCCGTTGACTCTCAAGTCTCACAATCTATCATTCTTTTGGTAGACATCATGGTTTTCCAGTGAGTGCCTCTCAGATTTCCATGCCCGTCACAGAAACTCCTTGCCCGTCGGCTCCCTGTCCATCACTTACACCACTCACATGTGCTGTCCAAAGCACCACCAAGTTCCTCATACGTGCTGTGCAACCAACTGTCATCATCTCCCCACGAAAGTCTTCAGTATCTTAAATCCTAACAAAGCACAGAACCTACCGCAACCTCTCCCCGCGCGCCCGTCTCGGCGTCGGCATCGCATTCACCCTCTGGGGTCTCATCGGCCTCAAGCTGTCTGACAAGGCCGAAGAAAAACTCGGCTACACTCCCACTGAAGAGGATCGCAAGGCGCTGGAGAGGTTCAAGCCTCGGATCATTGAGGTCGAAAAGGAGATTGAGAAAGTCGTTGGGGCCGAGAAGTGAGGCCGAAGTCGTGGTGATGAGGATGTGAGCGGAGGGCGGACTGGTTAACACACCACCGGAACAGAATGATGGGCACTTATCTACCGAGGTTTGGACTTCGCGAGTAAAAGGCCAAGAGAAAGTGAGAGGATGGAGATCAAATGGGCCAGTCGTGTCACGAATGGAAGATCTTGGGGAGGGTGAATGGATGGATGGGTAACAGGACACATCATCTTCCACACGCAGGGAGTATGGATCGACGGAACAAGAACCAGAAGCCAGCTGAGCTGAGGTCCTTCCGGATAACAACAACACCACAAACAGCAGCAGAAGCAGGAACAGCAACAACAGAAACAGAACAACAGCACCTGTCACCAGTCAGGGAGAGATAGAACCAAGCCATAAATAAGGACTTGAGGCACTGAGTGCTTTTCTATACCGTGTACACATTTGTCTATCCTCGACACGTATGACCAAGTTAGCAGTCGAGTGCAGCCAACCAGCACTAACAGTTATGTGTTTCATATCCACGTGGGACAAACAACAAACGAGGTGGAATTACAACTACCCATTCTCATTGACAGTTTCCTCATGTCCTGGAGACAGTCCACACCCGGGGCCTGGAGACCCAACAACTTTACTGACCTTCAAACGAGTTATGTTTAGCAGCGAACCATTCTCTCCTTGTTGAGCCCTCGTTTCTTTCACTACGGGTGCGGCGTTCTATCTTTTACCTTGGAATACAGGAAGTCCTCCTCACAGTTGCTTCAGTTTTGACGACTGTGACTTCCCCCCTGCTTCAGAGGCACGACACACAAAAGCTTCATTTTGTGCCGAAACCCAGAAGACGGCCCAACAGTCCTACCCTCTCGTCCCTTCAAGAAATTGTCCAGGATTCCCAGCATCACAAACAACAAGAACTATAGCAACAGCAGGCTTCATCAGTTTCCTGGTAGGCTGATCAACCGTCAACCGCCCGTCTTCCACCATGGTCCGACCCGAATCGATCCAGTGCAATTAGTCTGCCTGCACCAACATATCCGCGCAAAGAGAGTGAGTGAACTGTCCTCAGGGACCCTTGAGGAACTACCGACAATAACCCAGGCTCAAGTGTCTGGCGTTCCATCTCGCATCGGCTCCGACCACTTGGACTGCGCAACCAAGGCAAGCTCTCCGAGGACACCGAGAGTTAATGATAGCCCGTCCGCCCCCGACTACCTGAACCCAGGCCAACCCCACAGCAGTATCTCTCCCACATCCAACAAGCACATTTTTCATTATCATATCAGGCCCCCGGCTCGTAGACAATGATGCCCAAGACAGTCAGTCCTCCATACCTCTATCCCAAAGAAACTTCAAACCGCCGCAAAGCAGGTAGATACATGCTGAGTTGTTACTGAACAGCAGACACTCGTCAAGTTCCTACATGGGACTTGAGGGCTCAAGTCGATACACTCACTACTGGGATCATCTTGAGGTTGTGAACAAGTTCTCAATAGATCCCATGTTAAGCAGGCAGACAGACACCTGCGCACAGACACATCACCTCTTCCCCATAAAAGAACATGACCCTTGAAGTGCTGCGGTCCGGGCTGCGATATGAGTTGTGTAGAGATCGTTGTTACTGCCGCTAGGGGTAGGTCAACACCCGGTTGTTTCGCTCCTTCCTTCCTTTTGGCTGAGTTTCTATCTTACTCTGGTGATCAGTTTCTGGTCACTCCTTCCTTGACCGTGGTTCATCAACCCAAGTCACCTCATTTCTTTGCAATCTCCCTGCCGCAAGTGAATGGTTATAGTACCTACCTTCTGATTGCTCAGACCTTCTTTTCTTTAGCTTTTCGGGATTCTTCTGGTGGGTAAAAGAGCTTAACCGAGTGACAAAGAAGTGAATGACGAGAGCAGATGAAAGGTGAGTTCATTTATTCCGTCTGATCTGAGGCTAATCTGTCTAGATCTCTCTGTGGAGCTCCGTCGGTTCGGTTCAGTTAGACTTAAATCAACTACTACAACCCCGCCAGAAGGTGGAGGGGTGTTGGATATTTGAACGACATGGGATGAATGAATGGAAGGTGGAAGTGGACGCCTAAGATGAAGTCGAAGTGAAGTACACACATCATGAAGAGGTGATGTGATGCGTCTCAACTAACGATTGACAACCATGGAGTTTACTGACTTCTGGCCAGATATGTTAACTGGGTTGTGTCTGTGTCACTTTGTCATTACTCCTTTGGTCGTCTATCGCTCATGTTATATGATATGTGAGAAGATGGCGAGCTTAATGGATGAACAACCTCCTGCCATGGATACCTATATTTCTTACAAGCTCCGTGGTGTACTAATAGGGTGGTTCTTAGTTTTTACGGCAGATACTCTTTCACACCAGGTGTTTTGAGGTCATGACGGATCATACAGTGAGGGATACCGTCCTCAGAACCAAAACTATGGAGCTTGGGAAAGGTTCAAGGCGGGAAGAAGAAGGTATTCACATTCCATGTTCTCATCCCCGACTCTTCAAGATATTCTCCTTCTCACAACTTCGCATACCACCTCATCCTGTTCTGCTTACTTTCCGCACCCGACACCTCACCAGCTTATTACCAGCACTTCACTACAGGGGGCATATCCTTATTCACGTTGATCATGTATGGCGACCGGAGACAACCTGGTTCTCGGGAATCTTTTACCCTTTCTCTTTTACGCCTCCGATGGATCTGACGACACTTACTACAAGGAGGGCAATGGGAGAACACGGTCTTCTTCCTGTGCAGACGTAGACGTCATCCTCTTGCTGAAGGGATGCTATCCCCTTTCATCTGATTGTGTCCCCTGTTTTCTCAACTGACTTAATCCAAAGAAACTGACAGAGGCCTCTTTCGTCGAACCGAGCGATGAAGGAACCTGACAGAGCGACAGTGCCTTCCTTCCATCCGGTAGCTATGGCAGATTGTTAAAGACTATAATATCCTTCTAGGAAGTTCTTCGTGATGTAACTTTTCTGATTCGCCCCTTGACAAATCTCACGATACGTATTGTGACTAACTACTTCCTGGACATTTCAAATATGGTTTCTTTGACATTGATCTTTCATTCTTCCCCCCCCGCTTTCCCTTTTCCTTTTTTTTTCCGTTTGCATTTGTTTACATCTCCATCTTGATGTTCAAGCTCTCAAGTTCAGGTTCTAGTTCAAGTCCAAACTCGTGCTTGCTCACGTTCATGTGAATTGTTTCTGTAAAATACTTCATTCACCACCCATCTATATCAGGAATTTTTATTACACCTCCGTCACTTCAATCATTTCTATTCCAGATACCTGAGCGAGGAAAACGGGCAACTTCCTTGATCGTCCCTTGATTGATAAAATGTGTTTGTTGTTGGCGGGACCCATTGCTCCGGAACAAATTCCGACTTGCCCTCTTCTTTACCTACAAAGCTACCTACATGAAGGTGACAACATTGCTTTTTGTTGGCACATGTCAATGTGTCAATGTCACTGTCCCTCTAGAGTTGGTTGGCTGGCTGCAAGCGTTCCCACCTAACCGACGAGTATACCCAATCTGTGCCGGAGAGAACTCCGCGCGGAGTCGGCGCGGACCCTGTCCAGCTACACAGCTACCCTCCTACAGTACTCAGCGCTCATCATCACTTTCTGACTTCCTGGTACGTGGTCTAGTAGTCACCCTTCCGGTACACGCTCAAACTTGCGATTGAAAGCTTGAAAGAATCGCCATTTCCACCGTAGTAGATCTACAACAACCAACAAAACTGCCAGATTCGCTTACACTCGACGGCTGACCAGCTTGATCGACTACCTAGGTACCTCATGTACATAGTATTGTATTTCTGCTAGCCAAGGAGCCAAGGTAGTGTAGACCTAGTGTCTACCACCCCTTAGAAAGAATCGAAGACCCCCTTGGGCGGCCCCCTTAAGTCCCTGTTAATCTCACTCCATCTACATACACAGTACATACCTCTCTCTAGTGACCATCGCTAATCTGGGCAATCTGGCGCTGGCAAAAAAAAAAAAAAAAACGGTGAACATCTCCTGATGCCGATTTCTTTACCCTTTTCGTTTCTTTTTTGCCATGACATCACGCATCACGAAACCAGTTAGATCGATTTCTCAACAAAGTTTGGTACTAAGCGAGGTAGGGTAGGTAGGGTAGGTATGGTCGGGAAGCAGGTGGGATGGATGGATGTTAGGGTCTTTTCGTCCCTCTTAATGTCTCAAATATGAAATTGAGCAATGGGAGATTTTCCTTCCCCTCCTAGACTAGCCGTCACAATATGATTGAGTGATCCTATCGGAAGATTCCAAGCTCTCGTCTCCTCACTGTAGCAGTGTAGTTATGTAGTATACATATCGTGCCACGCAGTTGACAGGTCAATTCAATGGAGTAGCAGTCAAACTCAGGTCAGGCACCTAGGTGTGCATAGTATGGTTGTAATGTGCGGTTCATCACTCTGCCATTCTGCCTACTAGGTATGATATGGTATGCTACTTTATGCTATGCAAATCGGCGGAGGTTTTCTCTGTTCTTAATTGACTAGAAGACATTAAAGTATAGTATGGTATGCTATGCAAATCGACGGAGATTTTCTCCTCTGTCTTTGATTGACCAGAAGACATGACATTAAAGTTGAGAACTAGAAAAGCAATGAGCCAGTTTTCTTTGTACCACGTCAACAAGGTTCAGAGCTTGACGGCAATGGCAGACAGACAGGCAGGCATTGAAGCATGCGTAGTCTCAGTAAAAGCCATACCAAAGAAGGTATCCTTTTTGACGGCGGCTGTCTCGCCTCGTTCGCCTCGTTTTTTGTGCGAGTTGGGCTTGGTGAACTCGGGTTTACCATTGCGTTGCCATTGCCGTTCGCTTGCCGTTGCCTTACTGTTCGAGAGCCAAGCATCCAAGAACGAGATTTAGTTCTGGCACTATGCGCTGTACTGATGCCGTGTAGACAGACGCCCTCTAGAATGGGATTCGCTGTCAGAGAAAATCCCAGTCGTTCATTTGACCGGAAATACCTAAACTGCCTGGCCGACTTTTTACCTCGGTGTCGAAATGGTCGAATGTCGATCAAGGGGTTGAAACAATTAGGTGAGATATACTACACCTAACTGACCTGGCATGCATATAGAGTCTATGGTAGGCTCTCAAGTTTTCAAGTCATGTCTTTTGAAACGCGCCAACCAGAGAGGACATGAGTAATAGAAAAGAGAACTGCTAATGACTTTCGGACTTGAGTCGGACGATCTCTTTGTGAAGTGAACAGATTTCCGTTCGTTCGTCTTTGGCATATTGCCTATTGGCATTGTGAAAGACTTTTTCTCCGTCTCTCGCCAAGCGTTGTTACCATGCAACGTAGCAACGTCGTAGTATGTAGAAACCTTATCTCACTCCCGTAATCTGATCATAAAATACCATCTGGTATGATTTTGACCAGCAACAACGGCGCCACCAAGCATCACTGCCCAGTCGACCAGGTCCAGTTGACCAAGCAGCTTCCGGGCCGTGTTCTCACTGAATGCCGGCCCGTCAAGTCGTGTCAGTCACATGCTTGTCATCTTCTCTTGAAACCTCAAAACATTGATTGTCGCCGACCATAGGCAATGTCGTGAGTGAAATGATGATTTCGCGGAATTCAAAGACCCCCTCGCCGCCAAGACAAACTTCCTGAACATTTCGAACGATTCATTTTACATGGCTGGTCCATGCTCTATGTCCATGTTCAAACTTGCCTTGCCTTGCCATGAACTGTCTTGAGCGAGTCCTTGACATGAGAAAGGTATCAATGCATTGTCATGATTATTTCTCAAGCATCATTTCTTGCTCAAAATTCATGCCACACTTTCTTGCATGTCTCGTCTGCTACCGACAACGACTCATGGAAGCCCAGGAATCAGGCCAGAGTCCAGGAGCATCAAAATCTTTTCGTTTCTTTCCAGCCTGAATGGTTGTCGTCAACCCAGGATCAAGGGACCTTCAAAAAGCACACCAAGCAACAACGCAACGCCAACAGGCCCTAGCACAGGGCCTTTCCCGAGGCCTGATACTAGCCAATCTGGCAGTCTAGTGAGCCAGGCTCGCCAGGCTACCACAATTACACTGGCTGGCCGTCAAGGTTCACACAGCTTGCCTTTCGTTTCTCTGTCTGTCGTCTCTCTGAGTTTGTAGCGAGCAAAGAGCGAGGGAATAAAAAAGACACTATGGTCATGTGGTGCCATTTCACCTTCCCCCTTTGGCCCCTATCTGGCCGAGTTCCATGGTTCTGGGGTCTTGAGATTCGATGCGGTGAATGATAGACACCCATTTCAATTGTGTCAAAAGAAACGCAGAATGCTTGGCTCCTTTGGCTTTTGTCTTGTTGCATTCTCCCAGTGTCTTTAAACAACTTTCTGTAGAGAGACATCCCCGACGATGGTAGTCGTCGTTGCAGATAGTGGAGTTTTATACGATCCCTAACCTCTAGTGTGCAGTCAGTGATCTGATCTCCAGGTTGTTGTTGGAGTGGTTTCAAATCCACAGCCCACCAATGTTCGGCAGCTTCAACCGTTGTTCAGCCCACGGCATCCATCCAGCGGTTCGCCCGTGGGCTCGTGGGTGTCATTAAACTCATGGGTCCAGTGGAGTTCCCGAGATCTCTGGTGCAATATCCATCGCGGCGGGCAGCCTTCCATCTCATCTTCCGAGCAACTCTATCCATCTATCTGGCATCTGCCATCTGCCATCCCATCATCCCCTCCCGTTTGGACGTGATGTGGGTGTCTTGTGCGTGCCCGCAAAAGTCGATTCGCAAAAAAATTGTGGGAATGCGGGCGCTTTTCGAGTGGGTTTGGGCCTGGTGGAGGAAGGAAACGCGTGAACGGTGGGCGGTGGGCGGTGGGCGGTGGACACGAAAAGCGGGTTGTCTGTGGGTGGACGGGATCGATGGAAAACTCTCTCCATTTTTTTTCGTGGACCCTCCTTCTGGCTCGGGTGTGCGATCCTCGGCGGTGGGGGTGGGCAGAAGAAGAAGCCCCAGTTTTTCCCGGTGCGCCCACCGCCCCTCCCGCGCCGAACGCTCCAAAAAAAAAAGTTCCCCTCCATTATCACTCGCTCCCGCGCGAACCACTTTTTAAGCCCCTTCTTTATTCTTGCTGCTCCAGCGGCCGAGCTGCTAGATCATGTAGTGTCCCACGTAGCCGTATGGATGGATGGTGCGATGCCTGACCTCACTTGAAGCTACCCCTCTATTTACCACCTTGGTACAAACACCACGTCACCAAGGGCTGGGAACTTTTGGGTCCCTTTGTCTTGGAGAGCAAAAAGAGAGGAAAATGAGGGGGGGGGTCTCCAAATTCCACGTCAACTCGCTCGATGAGGACGAATGAAGCGTTTGGCGTGCTTTCTCTTCGGCGACCACCAATATCCAACCAAACTGAAAATCATGTGACTTGTGCTGTTCTCTGGTTCTAAACCGTTCTTGGTTAGGGCTTCTTCGACACCTGCCTAGGGGACCTCAACAAAAACTTCCCTGATTTGATTACCAAGATTACCACGATACGATGACAATACCGCTGGCCCCCTGGTCATCACAGCCGCGAGATGAAAGCAAAGAGATTTTTGAAGTTAGTTCGAGTTGGGGGCCAGGCAGTTGCATGGTTATACCAAAAGCCTTCAAGAGAGACTGACAAGTGTCAGAGGGAATGGCCATTGGTCGAAAAATCGACATGCAGCACGCAAGCCAAGCGACCAAGGCAAAGGGGAAGAAAAAATCTCAGACATTCTCGCAGCAACCAAGAACAGCGCTAGCCACGTCGTTGAGCACAACGGAGCGAGGAGGCCGGCCTGCAGCAGACCGCCAAGCGGCAGTCAAGAAGACATCGGCAGGCCGGACCAGTCGGGGCCTCCGTGAGCCGACCTCTTCTCCCGGCCTAGTGGAGCCTTCCTGGCAAGGACCAGGCCGCGAAAGGCCGATGCCGCGGCGTGGAGCCATGACTCGGGAGAAATCACCGAAATCAACAAGCGAGCAACCAAGTCGATGATGGTCGTAGCGGTTTGTTCCGGCTGCCGTTGCCCCTTGCCAGTGGGCAGTTGCCGTCGGCAATGGCTTCTTAGAACAGTTGACGTTGCACCCGCGTGGGATACGCTCTGATGGTGCACAAAAGCTTGAACTTCTGAGAGACTCAAGATGATGCGAATCAGGAGAGCTTCAGATTGTCTCAGGCCTCGGAGGCTGTGAGCTCATGGACAGCCAAGGAGGCGGTTGTCCTTGCACTTCACCGTTCTTCGTTGCCAGCAACAACGCCGAGTAAATGCCGTAATAGGTCGCCTACAGCAGGCTTATCACTTGCTGCATCGGCGTAATGGGCACTCTTTGATTCACTCTGTAGCGCTGGCTGAAAAGGGGGGCCTTGGTTTGCATTCTTGCGCAGGTCATTGATGATCTCGAGTATCGGGAAGAAACTCTTACTGGCCTGGGTCAACATCACGAACACTTTTTGGTCAGATTGTCAGGCCATTTGTTGCAGCCCGGAGCACGGTCATGACCACCAAGATGTTGCTTCCCTTTCCCTTTGACGGACCTGCGCAAATTGCATTCAACACCAACTTTTTGGGTTTGGAAGGGTCCCTGTGCCTCTGACGCCAGTGCGTAACGAAGTCGAAATTTCGAAATTTTAACTGCGGTTGCAAAGTTGCGGCCGTGAAATCCTCGCGTGAGTTCCCTCAAACCGAGGTTGGACAATGCATCTGTGTTAGCGTTGTAGGATCCCGGGGGCGATCATCAGCCATGATTTAAAACGCCGAGACGGATTTCCATTTCAGGAATCACCGCCGAGGTCGCAGCTCGCAGATGGTTCGCTCGCTCATTCACTTCTACCGCGAGATGTAGAATCGGTTTTTGGCGTAGTCGCCCGTCATTTGGTGAACAAACGAAACTGACCGCCAAGGGGTGCCGGGGATGAGTGTATTTCCACCTTGACTTTGCAGCGATGAGACGGCAGCGCAGGGGGTACGAAGAAGGGCCGAGGGCTTTGCTTCGAGAAGGTGTCGTTACGGTACCGTACTGTGTATGTACATACTCACACGCTTGGGTATCGCGGCGACGGGGATGAACACTCCGGGTTTTCTGAATTCTATCGGCCTGTGCAACATGTCCAAAGAGGTTGGACCACGGTGCAGACGCTCCCCAAAGATCATCGGTGTAATGATGAGCGAAGCCAACCCGGGTGTCGGAAAATTTCATTTGATGAGAAGGGTGGGAGAAAAGCCAGGGACCGCCTCACCATGGCATTCCGGAGAACGATCCTCAGTTGCCGGTGGAAGACACTGACTGCTCTAGGACGAAACCGCCTTGGTTATGTGATGTTATTAAGCCTAGGAAGCGGTTGAGTCAAAGGGTTGGCTAACCCTGCTGCAAAATGAAGATCATGGGCGAATTAGCTTGGCCTGTGAAATTGGCATGGCCATCGGTGTGTCGGCGAGGATGGCGGATGGCTCGATGGTCAATTAGGTATTAGGGGTCCTTGGTTCAGATCCAGGTGCGTGTTTCAAGAGAATGGCCTTGTTCATATGAGATGGCGCCGTCGTCTACGGGTCAGCAGAGCTATAAAACGACGCCCTGTAGGTATGGCATACCCATTCACCACTGCAATGTTGGGTTGTTGTCAAGAGCGGATTCGCATCCAGCATGGCATGGCCCGTCATTCCGGAGACGAAGACGGGAAACACTGGAGCACCTCGAGCCGCCGCTGGATTGGTTTGGACCGGGGCCAGTTTGGGGGCATCTTGGCCCGCTTGGCCGCTCCATCACGGAAACCTAGGTGTGGGGAGCAGTTGATGTGGTGGTTGAATATCAGAGACAGAAACAAAGACTACGGTCGGTGGTTGCGAAATTGCGGTTGGCTTCCATTGTAAACCATCATCGACTTGGGTTCACAAGAAAAAGTGTGGGCCGCCAACTCGGGATTTCGTAAGCTCGGGCAAAGCTCGGACAAAATGGTGTATGCAAAGATCACGCAACTTGTTCGTCACACTCCCTTCCGCTTTCGTAGGAAGTTGTTTTACGCTGGAAAGAGGCACTGCAGAAGGTATCACGGGGATATTGTGCCGGCAGCCAGCCGTTCTTGCCTGTTTGTGATGCCCTGCAATGATGGGTGATGAAATTGTTCGGTTGTGCATCGGCCATTTTCTTGTCAAACTGGCAGGAACAATGCCAATTCCTGGAAGCGACCTCCATGACTTCCAATTGGACCATGTTTGACCGAAGGCTTCTTCCGTTTCTTCCTGTCATGATGATTTTTCTGCAGAAGTCGGCAAGCAACAGCCACTCATCGTGTCGCTTCCGCGGTACCTGGAAGATGAGAATTATAAGGAAGGCAGCGGTCCGATGTGGGAGATGCCCGTCGTCGTCAATGCCAGCTCTCGTTTTTTTGGGGGGTCGAATCGTCCTGGTTACATTCCATCGCTCGTTTCCAGGTGGTTGGAGTAAGAGTAACGAGGGTTCATTATGACACAGTGTTGCATCCAAAAACGCCACCAGCCTACCTTCGAGACAGGGGACTGGCAGTACATCCCGGTACTTGCTGATGGAAAAGGTGTGGGAGGTCGTTGGAGGTGATGTGAACGGAGCGAACACCGAACACACCCGCCTGCCGCCTTTGTACGTCTCTGGACAGTTTCTCACTCGATGAAAAATGCGAAAGACGACACATCTCACGCAGTAATATGACCAAACAAGAATCCGGTTTGGGATGCCCTATTCTCCCGTCGTGGGAGGCTCACGGTCGCCAGTGGTAAGCATCCAAATTTGGACCCCCCCCCCCCACTGTAGCAGGTGATTGATAAGGTAGCCGTGCATCCAGATATCTATCGCCAAGCGACCAAGAGGATGGAGGTTGGGTCCTTCGCGGGGCAGGTGGGCAGGTGGGGAACTTGGTCTTTCAACGGCACCTCAAGCTCGACACCTTCGGGTAGCTTCCGTTCGTCGAGGTCGTCGCCGACGAGCTCTGGCATTTTGCCTTTGCGAATGCAAGGCGCGTACCGAAGAAACTCTAGTCGCATGTGGTGATGGACTGACGCTACCGCAGAGACAGTTCACGACCTGTGGCCCAAGCACTGTAGCAGTGCAGTCATGAGCCTGACTCGTCTCCTAGCGACGTGGCATGCTCTTTGTAACGGCGGTCGCAAATGCCGCGGCAGGCAGGACATGGCTGCGACATGGGCGCACAAAAGCCTGAAGCGAGAAAAGCGAGCGATATTCGCAAGGCAATTGAGTCAGTGTTGTTGACAATTCTGCACTTTGGCGATGGATGGATGTTGCCCATTGCTTTTGATATCGATACTCCAACATCCAGCTCCAGCAATCGGCTTTAACCTTTGTGGGGGTTTCAGCCGGCTTCTAGAAGTGGAAGATGCTCCAAGATGCCCCTCACATCTCCAATTTTTTATATGTTGCACAGAACCCGCAGGAGTGGGTTCACGATCAGGACCCTCCCAGAGCCTCACCTCAGTTCTCGGATCTGCCCTGCTGCCCAGCTCTCCACAGGCACACACACCGTTTCGACACACTGGGAGGGGGCAACAACGCCACTGGTGAGATTCGAGACACCAGTCCGAACACCAGCAGCGGCTCGCATCGCATTCCTCCAGATCCCTCCAACGAAAAATGATGCTGGCCAGCACGCGACAGTGCTGAGGGTCCTCGAGGGGTCCTTGGGGGTCCTTGGGGTATTGGGGCATTGGGCCCTCCAACGAACGGTGCCTCCACGGCAACGCGGTTACGCGGATACATACGCGTGCGGGTTACGGTTGCGGCTAACGCGCCGCCGCATTGTGACAGTGTCGCAGCAACCAGAGATCTGACTGATGAGATCTTGCAGGAATGCAAGAAAGCCTAAAACCCAACAAGCCAAACTTACCTACATATTGGTGCATCATCGTCGACGGTGAGGTGGTGAGCGATAGGGTAAACAATGTTCGGAACTTCCTCGGCGCCCAAGGTAACAATCAACCGCTACCTATCAAGCCCCCTTTTCTTGTGTTCTCGGTCGGTTACGAAGTGGAAATGTCAAGTTCAGTGTGATGGCAAGCGACGACTTGTTGTAAGACTTCTCGAAATCTCGTGGTAATTTTGGTTGAAATTACCCGAAATCACCCTGGCGTCCTTCGGTCATCACTCCGTCGTCGTCATTCATCGTCGACCGGTACGGGCGGTACATCCATCACAGTGCTAGTCTGTTCAAGCCAAACCCCCTCACCGTTCGGTGCCATTCACAGACCAAGACAAGCCATCAGAAGACAGGGATCAAGAAAAAGACAAGGACAGGGCTCTCTCTTCAGGCTCGTTTCTTGACTCGTTGATGCTGCACATCATCCCACCAATCTGCCAGAAAATCTTCGACCCCATCCGACAGATGCAGTCTCATCTCTCGACTTGCAACAGCATCGAGTTTGTGTTACAGCGTTCCCGTCGCCGAAGACGTTGCTCTTTGTGCAATTTGAGCTCTCGTCACGGTCGTCCAAAGCCACAGTTTCGTGGGTGACACAGCAAGAGATATCTGGGCCAGAGCTGGGGCTGATGATAATCTCTCCAGAGTATCGGATTGACCGGGGACTGGGATTTACTGAAAACTTCCGGAGATGCCAAAATGCAGCAGCGGCGTTTTTAGTCGCTAGCAACTAGCACGAGCTCACTTCTCACCCGAGTATACAGTCTGTGTAGCGTACTGAAAGGTTACCGTACACATATTTGTTCGTAAAGGAAGGTAGGCCCTCCCTCTGGGCTTCCTGTGTATAGGGCCCGAGTCGTGGAACTACGCGTACATTACTGAGATCTCGGGGCACGTCTGGTGTACCTCGCACAAACGGTGCCTTGAGCAGAGGAACTGGCGAGTGTGGGAGAACCGGACCCTCACCGCAACTTCTGCACTCTCTATTGGTTCCCCTTGTTCAGACTTGATGAAGAGGTATCAAACAGTCAGTCAACAAAGACAACTACCATTGCCACTCTTTATCAGCGAGCTACCAAAGTCTCTTCACCACTGCAACCTGATACTGACGATGAACAGGCGCACAGGGCATCATTGTCTTCAGGGACTTCTGGGCTCTGTCTAAGTGCAGCAGGCTAAAATCGGCGAGACATGAGAATCAGCAAGTGTCTACCTACTAAATGCCGGCCTGGGGCTTCTTCGCAGGAGACCTGGTCCCTGCTGCCCAAGACGTGATGTCGACTCGTTGGCCAGCAAATCAAGTTGTTCCTGCTTGTCGCTGTCTTCGCCGTCGTCGATATCTCTTCGAGGAATGGATGTCCACTGCGTCGGGGATCATGCTGCAAAATCCCCTCCCAACATGGATTTGCTTTCGGGAGAGGCGCAAGCGCTACTGCGGATGGTAATGCGCGGTTTTCCTTCATTCTCTTCTGTTCTGTTTCGGCGAGTTGGTTGCTTCTAGTTCTATTATAATTTTTACACCCCTCCTCAGCGCCGCATTGTTGTTTCTTTGGTGTTATTACGGTAACCGACCATCAACCTGCCCGCATTACCGCTGCCAACCTTCCTCCAGTGTTGTGAGCCAACCCAGGACAGTCTGATATGTCTCTATGCGCTCCTGTTTGGAAGTCCACGGATCGGCGCAGACATGGCACTAGTCCACTACTTTTCTGCTCCTCCCTACGAGCGGGACGCTTGGTAGACGGTTTTCAGACTCCAACTGCGCTTGTGAAACTACTATGTATGATCTGGTTAACTTGTTGCGGCTGGCTAGTCAACACGATAGACAGCCTAGAGACTCTTAAGAACTTGGATGATAGAGTGTTTATGGAAACATTCAAATACGAGCGGCGAAAAACCATCTTCAAAGTCTTCCAACATCGTATGTCGTTAGTCAGCTACGGGCTGAGCTCGTCATGGAAGCACATGGACACTTTCTCGCAACTAGAAACCAAACTTGCCAGAGCAGAGCGCCACGGTATGTGTAGATCTCGGACACTCTGGCAGGCTCATCATCATTTCAGCGAATCCTTCTCAACTGATTGGAACGTTGTCGTTGATCTTCTGCACTGCTGCTTCTTTAGTTGCCCGAGAGCAATCACAGCGCTTACTTTTGGGTGTGGCAGTGATAGTGCATCGCTTGAACACAAAAGCGCTACCGGCTATGACAGTCCGGATTTACCACTTCCTAAGACGAGACAGTACGATCTCGAATCGAAACAATGGGCGCCACAATATCTCGATCTCTTCGCATAACAAATACACCTCCCGCTTCCAGACCAAGATAGAACACTGCGAAGCCCATTACTAAGAAAAGCCTTGATGGCTTTGCGTAAGCCTCGACCGCAATCGAAGGGGAGAAATTGCCAACTTGCCGCCACAACTGATAATCCGTCTTCGTCAAAGAGAGAGGGGCGTAATCAACAACAGGTCGTAACTTCGTCCGGGATGTAACTTTCGTATCGTAACTTTACAGTGGCCCAAGGGGTCGTTTCGGAAGTACCGTAGGGTACAATGCGATGCAAAAGCAGCGCTAAAATAGCTTAGGTACAGAGATGTACCTTGCGAAAGAGAAACTCGCGCAATCTAACCACATTCTTACACTGTGCATCCATGAGGTCACTGTCAGATTCTTTCCGTCGAGGTTCACCGTCACGGTTAACTCGGTGATCTCGAATGATGATGATGAAAAGGAAAGGGTATAGAGAATTGAACGGTGAGGAGCTAAAAACCCAATTTGCCAGCAAACAGATCGCATCGTTTGTAGCTATCAGAATGGCGCACTGAAAACACCGCGATTCCAACCACGTCTCTAGTTGTCCAGAGGCTGACTATTAATCGCCAAACCTCGACTTCCCGTTGCCATACGAGTAGTAACACAAGGAGGTCGAGGACTCAATATATGGTGCCCAGAGTCCTTAGTATACCAAGACGATGGTGGCAGCTTTTAAACCGCCTTTGACACCTCTTCTCCCTTCCAGGTTTGGACGCCCAAGTCGTTCTATAGTAGACTAGATGAAAACAGTCTGCTGTTGTACGTTGAATCTGACCCGGCAATTCCCGCTTTTGCTTAGAACCCTCAACACACCTGTGCAAGTCACAATACACCATCAAAACACCATGTCCCAATTCACACCACGATTGTTGTCGAACGATAGTGTGAAGTGACTGGCAACCTCAAACTCTCTCTGTCTCTGTTGTCTCTCTGGTCCGGGCGTGCCCGAAACGAAGGAACCCCTGCTCTCCATGCTCGCTCTCCGACGGTTGCCTTCAATGTCCGCTTTGTGTTCGTTTCAACCACCGGGTTTTTCCCCTTCACGTTTCTGCGCTCTGTGACATTTGAACTCTGTCCGTCCAAGTAGAACGAGCACCTCCCGTACCAAGAGCAAGTGGCGTAAAGATAGACAAATCGCAAAGATGAAGCAGCAACAGCGGCAGTAGCAAGTTCACAAAATTTTATACATCGGAGACGTGTGGACATTTACAAGTCATCATCTGGATCTCCAGACCTGTTATTTCCTTTTATTTCCTGTCTCAATCAGTCCAATCTGGAGGAGGGTCTGTGAAAATATGCTCGCTGGAATCCTGAACCCCCCAAGAAGGGTACGTACCTCAATTGCGCTACGTGATTGGAGCTGGCGGGCTACGCAAGGGTGCAAGACCCACCCTATCCACTCATCCGATTCCCTTCGCAGCTTCACCAGCGCACAGGCAGGGCCTAGCACATTTTTTGTACCTTGTACCTCTCACAGTGAATACAAAAAGGGTGACCGGCAGCGGCACCTACAAAAAGCGAAGGCTCCACTTCTGTCCTCCGCCCATTTTTTCTCTCCACCTACCAATCTTTTTTCCTTTTGAGCCTCAACCCAAAGTTCAGGCTTAGGGCATTCTCCACCTCTACGTGTGTATACTCCTCCAAGAAGCTCGTCGCCGGCATCAACCACGATACTGGATCGCAGCTTCATCTCCCACCGCCACACACGAAATCCCCCCCAGCGGCCTGTCGCACCACCAAAAACAACGTTGTAGCATCGTCGCATAACTGTCCATAGACGGTACTGTCAGACTTTTACCGACAACGGCTCGAGTGCATCGTCGGGCAAACAAGCGCAACGCAGGTCTTTTTCTTGCCTTGCTACCCAATTCCGAGCCATTGGTCTTCAGGAGTCTCTCCAGCCAACGCGCCTTCGGTTGAAGATCAAGACCGAGACCAAGAGTCGCCAGAAGAACCCTTTTCGCACACCCAGTTGCCGGATGGTTTTTTCTGTGCTCGCTGCTTCAGGATAATTTTCGAGACGGATTATGGAAGGTTTGCCGCACTACTCGACGAATGTCATAAACACGTCGGCAGCTTCATACAATCCTTCGCCTTCAGCCATTTCTCCGCACCAGCTCCAGCAACAACAATCCACCGCGACTGCCCCCCCGCAGACACTGCCTCCTCTCCAGCCCAGCAACACGGTCATGCAGCAACCTCCTTCCTACGGCAGCTACCCTCACACCCCGAGAACTGCAACCCCCAACACGCCTGCTTCTACTAGCAACATGGCCAGCTACCCTCCCCCTCCCCCCAACGGCGCGGGCCGCGGCGCTGGCTATCCCATGATGGGCAGCAACCCGTATCCCCAGCAGTCCTACGCGACCTCTTCGGCCATGATGCCCCAGTCCACCACCGCCGCCTCGCATCCCCAGCCCATTGCCCCGGCCCCGTCCCCGGCTAACGGCCGTGTACCCCCGGTGCTCCGCCCGATGCCGGCTGGTGGAGTCATGCAGCCCGGCATGAACTCTCCCTACGGCCAGAGCCCACTCATCGCTGCTCAAGCGTCAATGCTTCCCGAGGGCGACCAGCCCACCCACGTGGTTGGCTCCCAGGGACGCCGAGGCATTCTTCCTAGCGCGCCTGGAAAGCCCGCCGCTCCGGCTGCCGGCAGCGCGTCTGCCAAGAACCAGATTCCCCAGAAGGATGCCGATGGCAAGTTCCCTTGCCCGCACTGCACAAAAACCTACCTCCATGCCAAGCACCTCAAGAGGCATCTACTCCGCCGTAAGTTCCATCTCCCAAAGCTTTCCTCCTAGTTCTCATCTGACAGTCGACCAGACACCGGCGACCGCCCCTACATGTGTGTCTTGTGCCGTGATACCTTCTCGAGAAGTGATATTTTGAAGCGTCATTTCATCAAGTGCTCCGTTCGTCGCGGTAACCCCACTGGCGCCAGCCATTTGTCGCACCCCCAGGCCCATGTCAAGAAGAATGCGCAGGCCCAACAAAAGGCCATGGGTGAGGGTGGCGATGTGAATCACATGAACGGTATGGGCAACATGACCGCTGACGGCATGGTCCACCCTTTTGGCCTCATCCCCACCTCCGATAGCATGAACAACATGGGCAACAACCAGGATCAACTGTCGAGATCTAGCAGCATCAATAGGATTGACGACGCGAATCGCGACAGGAGAAGCATGACTGGTTCCGTTATGGGCGGTACCACTCGTGGAGGCAGCTTTGATCAGACCTACAACGGTCAGGAGGTTAACAACAACATGACCGCCAATATCAACCCCCAGCTTGCCAACTACAGCATGCCCCAGCAGCAGAATGGCATGCAAATGTTCGGTGGATCGGGTGGTACCGATTGGTCCCAGATGTTCCAGAACGGTGCGCAGCCTCATACCCATTTCAAATTTCATCCTACATAATATGTGTTCTGATCTAATGGTGTGGTTCAGGTCCCGAACGCAGTCAAACCCGTGCTTAGGAAACGCCGGTTAAGAGCGAAGAAGCCGAGCGGTAGGAGTATCTGACGACAATCGATTCGATCCGCCCCTCGTCCCCCCTGTCGGAGTGAGCTGGCTAGCCCATAGCCTCATCAACAAAATTACCAAAAGCAACAAAAATCATTTATTTACCTGGCCAGATTCCTCCGGCACCGCCATGGATTCCGATCAACTAGCATTATAAAGCATTGTTTTCGGGTCCGATAATATCCACGAGCGTTGCTCGCATTACAAACCAGTCCCCATGAATCCTCACGTTTTGCGTATTGGATGTCATACGTTAGCGTTGTTACGGCATATGCTGATTAGCCATGTGCTATTCACTGTCGCCCTACAAGCTAATACTCGTCAGGTCTCGAGATCGGTGGTGGTTTGGAGCCCTGATGGGTAAGGTCTCCGAGGCGTTGCCTGGACTCTTTTCGAACGTCTCGTTGAGTCGCGGAAAGTTGCGAGCATAGCCTTGCGGACCTAAGCGTGTTGTGATTGGGAGGACCAGACTGGAAACTGAGAGGCGCTGCGATATATTATACCTGTTCGGTATATGTACAAGCCTCTGGCATGAAGAGAAGACCCAAAAAAATGAAGTGAATACCAAACATCCCAGGACCGCCTCTTGTGCACTCATCAAATCCATGGACTCGATTGTGTGGCCAAAATATCATTACCTGCTGCTTCTCTGGATGAACTGGATCGATCAACCCAACGACTTCGCATCATGATTGACGTCCCCGATCCCTTGGTTCTTGGCGCTGTTCCGGCATTGACTTTCAGTTCGATGTTTCGGATCCCAGTTGCCCTTGATCTCAGATACGCAACTTAAAACATCATGGGGCTCTCTTAGCTTTGACAGGGCTGTCATCACCACAATTGTCAACTAAATGAGATCCGGACCGCTTACCCCAAGGTCACTACCCAACGCCTCTGAATGTTCGCCTGCCGGAGAAGATATTGGACGAGCAGCGGAAGGGAGTCAGCAAGCGTTCCAAAACGCGAAGGTCATTGAGCACAGCACAGATTCTTGGTTGATTGACTGGTCGGTGCCGCCTTTTAGGTCACTGTCCCGACTTGTTTGGGCTGACTTGGGCAACATGGAAACCAATCAGACTACGGCATCATCTCGGGCCAACACCAAGCGCTCCTCATGGTTTCCAAACAAGGCTTCAGCAATCGACCGACCGATGCAAAAAGCCAGTTGATCGATACATCACGTTCAAGATTTTGGTGGCAGTTATGGCCAATGGAGGATCTGGTTGCGACAGGTGTGCCTTTTCAGCAGACGATTTAGCGATTGGTCAGCAACATCACCCGAGGCATACCGCAGAAATTCGGGTTCATTCAGGTTCATTCACTGGGTACGATGCAACTCTTCGGACAGACGACAAGTTACGAGGGGGGGCGAGTTGAGCCGTCAGATATCACCCACCGCTTCGTTTCGAATATGCGGTCGGTTCGGTTATAAAGAGAAAACAAGAGATGGGGGATGGCAACTAACGTTCATGCACCAAAATACGTTCAAACATCGAACAGCAAGCAGTTTCGCATCAATGGCGTCATCATTTTTCGGGTTGTTTTTCCATGTTTACATTCGTTTCCACATTGTTTGCGCATTTTCTCTTTCGTCACAGACGGCCTCTCATAGGAAATATGAGCGGCGAGAGTGACTGTTGAGGTTCATTTGGCTTTTTTTGGGGCTTTTTGTTCCATCATTTATGAGCACCGGGCTCGAGGGGTTTTTGGGGTCGGGTCGGATCGGGTCGGTCGATTGTGTTGTGTTGCGCGTTGCGTGTTTGTGAAACGAACTGATAGATTTCTGTTTTCTGTTACATTTTTTGACGGCTTTGCATTTTAGAAGAGAAGAGAAGACTCTCCCACCACCCACAATGGCAGGCAAATGGCAAGTATAGACAGGCAGGCACAGGCACAGGACAGGGACAAAAGACAAAGAAGAATGGGGAAAAAGAAAAACGGAACAACAGGAGGCAGGCAACGCAAGCAAAACAAGGGGAACAGGATTCATGCCCCCAGGGGAAGAAAAAAGGCATGGAATCAACATGGTTTTGGCGTCGTTCCAGTTTTTTCCCAACATCATACTCATCTTGCAATAACCTCTGTTAAGTACACGATGAACAGGTGGTTTTTTTTTATTGCATGATGACGGTCTTCGGTCTTCATGGTCCCCCGATGTCTTGGGGTTGGTTTAAGGGAAGAGTTAAACAAAAAAAAGGGAATGGGACGGGGAAAGGCGGGTAGAGGGGCATAGGATGGGAAGGGAAGGGATGGAAGGGGAGCGAACAACTTGGTTGTGAGGAGCACATGTGTTGAGTGAAAGGGTCGATGGGATAAGGTTGGAATGTACCATCACAGGCTGTCCTCGGTGAATGGAATGGTCGGGGAAAATCATGTCTATAGATATAGTTAGATGGTAAGTGGTCAAGGTTGAGAATGGATGTGATGTGTTGATACAAGCGAACTTGGAAGAAGCACAGTGACTGTGAATACAATCTCCCGCTTAAGCTAAACCTTTCCCTGGTTCCGAGGGTTGCTTATCAGGGTGGTGTCCTTCACTTCACGATAGTCATGGCCGCAGGTAGCACATCTGATGTGAATGAGACAACATACGCTATCAATGATTTAGAGGCATATACATACCTTCATCGCGGTTCATAACGGGTGTCAGTTAACGAGACAACACAACAATCCTTTGTGAATCAAGTCACGCGGTCAGTAACTGGATCATCAACACGCTTCTCATTCATTCATCCCATTCGCTCCAAGAATCAATCAGCTGTCAAATTCACTTCCCCTTTCGGCGGAGTATGTAGTTGAAACTGAACCTACCGAACCCCACATACAGTTACAGACTCAGATCAGACGGAAGGAACCCATCCCTTAAACCTACCTGACCCTCTTCATCCACCCACTTCTTTCTCACTTAGCTCTTACCCGCTAGGATCTTGGGAGGCTCAGTAGAAAAGTAGACCTAAGCTAGCTGAGGTGTCGGAGCAATCCATTTACTAGCTGCAGTGAGATAGAAAGGAAATGGCTTGGGTTGATCAACCACGGTCGGGGAAGGAGTCACCAGGTACTAACTAAGCTTACTGTTCATCACCTCAGCTGTCAGAGGAGAAGTTCACAATCAAAGGAGGAAGGAACGGAGATGGCCGAGGACGTATACGTACACGTACCTGCCTCTAGTGACGGCGGGAATAATTTCTGCGTGACCCATCATACCTGCCGGGGCGGGAGTGTAGATTCTTCAACTCCAAGGACGTCGGTCTGTCAAAGCCGCCCGCATCAAGGTTCATGCAAAATGACCGAAGACAGATTGTTAAGCAAAAATGGGTATCAGTTCCTGCTGGTTATCCTAGGTACCTATCTGTAAACACACTGTAAAAATAAACATGCAATGCGACGGACTCTACTGTACCTTCCCACACCTCTCTCTATACCTGAACACCATCAATAAAGACCACGACATACCTTACCGGTTGTCCCCTATCCTTGGCCTTTAATAATAACCCACCTATAGTTCCAACAGTGCCTACCATCACCTCCCACCTCCCACCTACCCTACCCTACCCCTGATACCTCCCCCTCCCCCCCTCGTAGTACCCCATCATATCCAACGCCAAAGGAATCATCTCCGCCAAACTCTCCCCTACCCTCCCCAATCCGTTCCCATTTCCATGTCCATATCCATGTCCATACCCCTTATTCTTACTAGCAGTCGCCTTCTCACCCAACCCCTTACACACCGTCAAGAAAACCTCTACATTCTTTTTGAACATCGCATACAAAATTTCTGGTGTGTCGGTGGCGTATTCCGGATCTTTGCTATTATTGCTGGATTGTTCTCTTGATTTTCCTTTCTTGCTGGTGGTGGTGGTGGTTGGTCTTTTATTGGGACTGGGAGGGTTGGTGTTGCGAAGAAGCCTGGCGAAACGCAGGATGATGGTGAAGATCTCCTCGAGGAGCTTGAGGACAGGTGTCTGTCGTTTTCGTAGAAACAAAGCGGACATGATTTCGTCTAGGCAGTGGGATTGTTTGTCGCTGACTAGGTCGGGGGAGCAGGATTTTTTGTGTTTGGGGTTGGATGAGGGGCGGTGGGAGGTGCCTGACCCTGTTTGTTCGACGCTGGCGCTGTCGTCGGCGCCGTGACCGTCGCTGCCGGCTCGGGTTCCGAGGAGCTCGGCTTCTATCGAATCTAACCACTCGTCGAACTGGTTCCATATCGTGGTGATCCCGGAGTCGAAGAAATAAGCCGCCATTTTGCTAACGAAGTGGTTCGCCTCCGTGCAGAAGCGGATGGTGGCGTTGCTGAGGCGAGTGCGGCGTGCAAGCAGTTGGACGTCGCGGGAGAGATGGCTGACTACGTATAGCATACGTAGAATGCGGAGCAAGTGCTTGTTGATGCGGTCGTACTTTAGAAGGATAACGGGCGTCATGATATACTGCAGTCCTGACGGGGCTTTGTACGACAGCCGCAAGAAGTCCAGCGCTTCTAAGCCGTCAGGGTCCATGCACTTGTTGATCTCCTCCGAAGTAAGATCACGCACGGCGAAGCTTAGATCACCGGGTAAATCGGAGCTGTAGGTGCGAGAAAGCATGGATTTACCCATTTTCGCCGCCTCCTCTTTCTCGCTGTTGTCCTTCTCGCCGGCGGGCGCCTCGTAGCAATCGGAGAGAACACCCATGAGCGCCAGGCGAAGTTCGGAGCTGGCTGGTGGCCAGGTATCTCGGCCGCCTAGTCGGAGACCCATTACACCACCGCTGAAGGCAACGCCGGCTTTGCGCTCGGCGGACTCAAGGTCAGGATCGAAGAGGGCGTGGGAGAGACGACTGCAGAGCATGCCGTTGCCTAGGAGGAAGTATTGCCTCATGAGATTAGTGTGCACTCGGAGCTTGTGAGGGCCGAGGAGCAGTTTCATGCATTCATCGTTGACTAGCTTTGACTGGGTGTCGACGAGGGAGCCGAAAGAGAGCAATGGAACGAGGGACCAGTGTGGATTGAAGCCCTCCTCTTTGTGGGTGGGTTGATCTGACGTTGAATACAAGCGGTTGTGAAGCATGGTGGTGAGCTCATCGTCGGACTCGTGGTTGTCGAGTGGTTGAGCTAGCTGGTTGATTGAGGCGAGGACAGCTGCAGCGACTTCCTCCTCACTCTTTCCGAAGTAGGTGAGTTTGTACTCGTTTGGTTCGTGTGTGGCTGATGAACTTGTCGAGAACTGATCTCCTGATGCTGCCCCTTGGACCAAGCGAGTCACTGCAGCTTTGTACTCGTTCACTCTCATCTCCAACAACGTGATGGCATCCCAGGAGAATTGCCACTCGAGTTTGGGTGGTTTGGTCAATGCGACGACATTTCGTTTTGAGAGAAAATGGTCTGGATGGTGCTCTTTGAGGAAACGCAGATTACGACCAGTGTCGAAAATGGAGCGAGCAACGTCTTGAGGCACAAATGAAGGCATCTTGTCCTTATCTAGAAAGAAGTCAGGTTCCTCGAGCTCAAAGCCGTGGTCGTCTATCCACATCTTGTCGGCCACTTTGACAAAGGACTTCCCTGAACCCGTCTTGGATATTGGGGCGCCTTCTTCGTTCTTTAGACCGATCCATTCTTCGACGAATTCGATCCATGGCTTTGAGGCAAGCCGTAGCACCTCGCAGGTGACCTCAGGTAGTAGGCCACCTTGGTACTCAACGGCCTGAGCTTCCCGGAAGAGGCACGAGAGCATTCCCTCTTCGATTTTCTCTTGAGCCAGCTTTTTGCTGAGCGCGTGGAAGTACGTTAGGATGGCGTGTGCCGGCATGACAACAGATTGTAGCTGAAGTATGGACCTGACAGCCTTGCTGCGGGCAGCAACCTCGGTTTGGACAGCCAAGACCAGTTGATCTAGCACTTTTGCTAGGGCCACGCTTGTTGGCGTGGGTGATTCGAAATAAGCCGACTCGGAGAAGGATGCAAGGGCCTTGACGGCATTTCCACAGTCAAGGCAAAGCTGATCCATTCCCTGTATCAACTGAACAGAGACACCCGAGATCCTAAGGTGAGGTGCCGTCTTGACAAACGAGTCCTTTTCCGAGTCCCACGAGAAGAGGACAGAGCTTCTCCCCTGTGCCAGCCCTAACAGACAGGCGTAGTACAAGGTATTGTCGAGGACATCCGGAACAGGCTCTGTGCCATCGTCCGGGATCACGGTTATGAGCGCGTCAAAAGCAACAGGTCCGGCCTCGCTGATGAAGACGACATCAGATGGACCGTGGTGAGCTGTCGGGTTGAATGCCTCCCAGGACTTGTACTCGGGTGTTTTGGGTTCGGCGTCGTCCAGTGTGAGCCAGTAATCCTCCTCGTCATCTAGCTCAGCCGGGGATCCGCCCTTCTTCCCGTTTCCAGTACTGCCAATGCCATCGGAGAAGAGATGGTCAGGCAGCTGGGGTTCATCGCTGAGAGCGGCCTCTCGCAAAACGGGAGGTAGTCTGAAGAAGCTGGTCTGGCCCTCTTCTTGAAGCGGGCGTTTGAGAGAATTCAGAGGTTTGTCTTGGTTTCCGAATGGAAGAAACTGGAAGGAGGAACCTGGTTTATGGTTAACATGATTGTCTGCATGCAGTCAGTCACATTAACATACCTGATATTTCCAAGTTGGATGAAAAGAGAGGGTTTGCTGCTTTGTCTTGGTCCAAGAATCTCGATGACCGCCAGAAATTGGGAATTGCAAAGAGGTCCGCAGAAGTCTCCCTTTCCTCAGCCATTTCGCCTGATGCTTGTCGTGAGCAATACTGGCAGCATTGGGGGTGAAAGAGGTTGTTAATGCAGCAGTTTCACCAAACAGTCAATGAGTGAGAACCTTGATGCGCAGCCATTCGAGCCACTAAAGACAAGGCAAGCACTAGTTCCACTTCTTCAGCAGCTCAGTCACAGGATCGACAGGTTCTCTTCACCTGTGCTTCAGCGTCTCCCGTTTCTTTTTGAAAGACCATGTATCGTCCCTTGTCGTCTTGTCGTGTCGCGCTGCCGGTCGCGTGTCAAGCAAGTTGACGGGACGGGAGTGGACAAATCCAGGCCTAACCCCGCTGAAGTAAACACTGAGACGGCATGTCTTTAACCCCTGCAATAACACCAGGTTCTAGTGACATCCAGATCATGTCTCACCGCTGCAGGCGCAGTACACTTTGGTACTTCTAGAGCAAGTAGCTTCCTACCAAACTGCTTGCCGTAACTTCCACTTCGAGCATCTGAGCTTCCACTGGCTTCTCAACTTTCTACCGAACATCAACCACCACAATATCCACGACCTGGCAGATTTTGGGCACAGCATAGCATATTTGTATATCGCTACTATCTACTGCTCAAACTCCCGAGATCTACCATCTGCGACGATGGCCCCAAAGAAAAAGGCGGGCCGCAGCAGCACCGCCGCCGCCACGCCGTCAACGGCCACACCACGAGATGACGACGCCATGGACATTGACACTCCAGCCGCTGGAACAACACCCGTACCTGCACCGCCCGCTGCCCAACCTCCGAAACCCAAGTTCGACCCGAACGATCCTTGGACAGATGATCAGGTCGCCTCACTGTTCAAGGGTGTGATTAGATGGAAACCCGCGGGTACGTCACAAACCAGAGGGCTAAAAACAGTACCCAGCTAACACCCAGCTTCCCTCCAGGCATGCACAAGCATTTTCGCATTATATCCATTAGCGAGCATCTCCGCAACCACGGCTTCGACCCGTTCAAGAATCCTCACACACGCATCCCGGGAATCTGGGCTAAACTTAGGACGTTTTACGACCTGGATGCGATCGACGAGCGAGAGAACAGCCTTGACCCTCCTGAAGAATGGGGCAAGCCCCGGCGCTACAAAGACTTCTCCCTACCGCGCGACGACTACGGCGATTTGATGCTACAAGCGGCGCTCGCTCCCCCGGGCGACCCGCCCAGCAGCCCACCGCAATGGGACCCGAATGAGCCAAGCGACGAGCGAAGGAAGCGAAGGCGCACCGAAGCTGGTGCCAAGACTCGCAGTAGTACTGTGGAGGATACGGATAACGAGACTTCTGCCCCTAGTCCGGTGCGGAAGTCGGCCAGAGGAGCGCGGAGTGCGAAGCGCGCAGCTAGCAAGGCTCGCAAGACGAAGGAGGAGTCCCCGGATGAAGATGAAAGCGACGAGGAAGAGGAGGACGAAGAAGAGGAATCCGGCGATGAGGAGGAAGCATCAGACGAAGAGGAGGCCGAAGCGTCCACAGCAAAGACAGGAAGGGGAACAAGAGCTCGTTCTGCTCCCAAAGCCAAACCCGTTGCCCGTGGTCGATCAGCAAGACCTAGTCGCCGCTAGAAGGGGCCTCGCACACGGGGTGCTTCCACACGGGGTGCTTCTACACGGGGTGCTTCCAGTCGACATGGTGCCGGTCAGAGTTAGCTGGTTGACTGGCATTCTAGAACGGAGGGGATGTTATCTCTTTCTCACTGCATTTGGGGCGGGCGTACTGGTGTTTTCTGGATGGAACCACAAGAGCAGCACGCTACAGGGATGGATGGCTATGGCTTATTGATACATGATCAGCATGATTAGATACCCCGGAAAGACGCAAGTTTGTCAAATGGTTGAATTAGAAACAAGAAGCATAGTATAATACGAACCATACATAAATCCAGTAAGCAGTCAGTGGTAGTGTCACCCGTGATGTACACTACAACTTACACCCCCGGACCCTGTAATAGCGGCCCCACCACGGCCGGCAATCAATGCCCCGCAACGCGACTCTACACTACGGCCCATGACGCGCCGGAACTTACAAGCCAAGCCCGCTGCCCTTTATGGACTTCTTACCGGCTCTTCACAAACAAAACAAAACAACAACAGAACCGACCAGCCCATTTGCCCTCCGAGATCATGTCAGTCCCCGGAACATCCAATACGAGGCCGCTAACTCTTACGGAGGAGCTGGAAAAGCTCGAGCAGTCCATTACTTTGACGCTACAAGGTCCGATCATCCAGCACCCCAAGTCCGACAAACAAGCCATTGCTGACCTTCTCTCACAGAAATCGATTCCAACTTTAGCAGAGCGCATCGCATTGTCACCACGAACATCTTACCACTAGTCGAGCAATATGGCGAGCATTCAAAATCAGTCTGGGAATCAACCAAGGTTGGACCTCTCTTCAGCGCCTCGCCCCGAACACCTAACTAACAACCGTTGTGTTCTCAGTTCTGGAAACAATTCTTCGAGGCATCGGCCAATGTTTCGCTTTCGGGATACGAAGAGCTTGCCAATGGCAACGAAACCACAGTCTTGAACAGCAACGAAGAATCAACATCCGCCCAAGATCAAACCACCCCAGCCCGAACGCCTCACCCCCAGAGTGCCGGCCGCAGTCACGACATAACAATCGAAGATGAATCGTCCACATTCAATGCCCGAGGGCAAGACCAGGGCCGACAGCGCACAACAAACGATTCCGTCCTGACTGATACTGGCGATGACCTCAGCGGAAGCACTCCTCGTCCACCAGCGACCAAATCGATACCTTCACGTCCTCAGTTCGCCAATCTCGACTCTCCATACGAGCAACTCAGGCGCCGCGAGCTCAAGGCCGCCGCTGAGGCAAACAAAACACCTGGCTTCGGTTCCGGTTCCGGCGGCGACGCCATGGAAGACGACAACAGCGAATTCATCTTCCAGCAACACACAGCCCGTCTACCCGACATGTCCATGACGCCCCACCGAGCCCAAAACACTCCCTTCGGCGATCAACAACAGCGTGGGGGAACAGCCAACAAGGACCCCATCCTCCATCGCATGCCAGACAGGAAGTACCGCGTCGGGGCAACACCACACAAAGGCCACCAGGCGAGCGGCGTATCTCCGATCAAGTGGAAAGTCACCGAGAAGAAACCGCTCCTAGACCCCAAGAGCAAGGGCAAAGCGAAGGAGGACAGACCACTATGGCAAGACTCCTTCATGTCCTCTCCCGAGATGGAAGTCCCCCAACTCCGTTCCGCGGCATTCATGTCCCCCATCCGCTCCGCCTACCGGGGTAACACCCGCGCCGCCGCCGCCGCCTACGCTGCCCGCA